>OZ026527.1:92966023-92991968 GCA_964019695.1 Loripinus fragilis | reverse complement strand
TCATTTGATTTGATTCTTTATGTCCTAGTCAACAATTTTTCAGTTATGTCGGGATGGGTCTTCCTGGTTTGAACCAGTTCTTAGTAAGGATAAATGTGTCTTGCTCAAGGACACAACACAGGGATGCCAATGAGGCTCGAAACCGCGGCCCCTTAGTCTCGAGTCAAGCACTCTACCACTGAGCCCATGTGCTCCTACTTCCATATTTTGATATTTGGCTGGATATTATCCTCGACCCTTTGTAGACCAGAAACCCCTTTGGCAAACAGTGAAGACCCCAATGAAATGCCACATAATGTGGCATTTCATTGGGGTCTGCACTGTTTGCTAAACTCCAGCTGTAAAGTTTTTAGAACTGTTTTCTCGTGATAGGTTTTTACTACATCATTCATCAAAAAACTTCTCCCAGTGAAAAGTATTCAGAACACCTCCGCCAAAATCTCCAAACAGTTTCATCATCCAAGATGCTGGCGATTCCTCTGCTTAGATGCACTCTTTGGACATTTTAAGCAAAGCGCAAATAAACCGAGTCCAAGATGCCAGTCAAACAGTTACTTTGCACCGCCCGAATTCAATTACTAAAGCGATGGATGGCTTGTTAAAATATAATGGAAATCGCGCCTAATTAGCCCGTGCGTTAAGCTAGTGGGTAATCTCGAACCGTTCATTTCATAGCACATGCATAAGAGAAAAATTGCATGTCATGTGAAAACACAGCCTTTGTTCCTACAAATGAGCCTGCTAAAGGCTGATTCTGCAAATTTTTTATTGCATGATAAATTCTGAGCATGTTAACTGCGGTTTTACTCTGTTCACAACCTTTGAACAAGAGGGTCATGGTGGCCCTGAATCGCTCACCTGTAATATGTGCACCAGTATTGTTCAGTGAAAGATAATGATTTAAACCATTTGGTGGAGGGCAATCAAGCTTGTCTCTTCCATAGTATAGTCTTTGAGCCCATCCCCCACCACACACAAACATTTTATACATACCAATATTTGTTCAGACAAGGTTTTTAGCCATGGTGAGCTATTGTAAGGCCCTCTTTAAAAAGTGTTCAAATGGTTCCAGTCCATTGCATATCTAGGTCTCATATGCTAAAAATAGATTTTCAAGATGAAAACTTTAAAAATCTTCTCTGAAACCACAAAGCCTAGAGCTTTGACATTTAGTATGTAGCGTCACCTAGTGGACCTCTACCAAGTTGGTTCAAATTATCCCCCTGGGGCCAAAGATGGCCCTACCCTGGGGGTCACATGCATAGGCTTATATAGGGAAGACCTGAAAAAATCTTGTCTTTAACCACAAGTCCTAGAGCCTTGATATTTGGTATGTAGCATCACCTAGTGGACTGCTACAAAGTTGGTTCAAATTATGCCCCTGGGGCCAAAAATGGCCCTGCCCCAGGGGTCACATGTTTTACATAGGCTTATATTGGGAAAAACATGGAAACATCTTCTTGTCTGAAACCATAAGGGTTAGAGCCTTGATATTTGGTATGTAGCATCACCTAGTGAATCTCTACCAAGTTTGTTCAAATTATGCCCCTTGGGCCAAAAATGGTTGGGGCTCCACCCCAGGGTCACATTGTTTACATAGGCTTATATAGGGAAAACATTGAAAAAAATCTTCTAGTCTGAAACCATAAGGCCTAGAGCCTTGATATTTACAGTGTAGCATCACGTAGTAGACCTCTACCAAGTTTGTTCAAATTATGCCCTGGGGGCTAAAAGTTGCCCCGCCCTGGGGTCACATTTTTCATAGGCTTATATAGGGAAAATTGGAAAAAATCTTCTTGTCTATTGATATTTGGTATGTAGCATCACCAAGCCAACCTCTACCAAGTTTGTTCAAATTATAGCACTGGGGCCCAATATGGCCCGGCCCGTTGGTCACGTTTTACTAAGGCTTATATAGGTAATATGTGAAAAAATCCTCCTGTCTAAAACCACGAGGCCTAGAGCCTTGATATTTGGTATGAAGCATCGCCTAGTGAACCTCTACCAAGTTTGTTTAAATTATATCTCTTGGGCCAAAATGGCCCACCCTGGGGGTCACGTTTTACATAGGCCAATATTGGGGAAAACATGAAAAAATCTTATTGTCTGAAACCATAAGGCCTAGAGCCTTGATAGTTGGTATTGAGCATCACCTAGTGGACCTCTACCAAGTTTGTTCAAATAATGCCCCTGGGACCAAAAATGGCCCTGCCCCAGGTGTCACCAGGGACAGGTCAGCTTTCAACAAATACCTATATGTTAGCTTTAAACAAAGCTCAAGTGAGCGATTAAGGGCCTCTTGATTCCTGTTTTACCTAGATAGGCCTCTGCGAAACATGTGACCCCCGGGCGGGCCCATTTTGTGCCCCAGGGTCCAGGGTAATAATTTGAACATACTTGGTAGAGGTCAACTAAGTGATTGTACATAACAAATATCAAGGCTCTAGGCTTTGTGGTTTCAGGGAATATTTTTTCTTGTTTTCCCTATTCAATGCTATATAAAACATGTGACCCCCGGGCGGGATCATTTTTGACCCCAGGGGCATTACTTGAACAAACTTGGTAGAGGTCTACTTGGTGATGCTAAATACCAAATACAAAGGCTCTCGGCCGTGTGGTTTCAGACAAGAAGATTTTTTCACATTTTACCCATATAAATCTATGTAAAACATGTGACACCCTGGGCAGGGCCATTTCTAGCCCCAGGGACATAATTCGAACAAACTTGGTAGAGGTCTACTAGGTGATACTACATACTAAATATCAAGGCTCTAAGCCTTGTGGTTTCAGACAAGAAGGTTTTTTCACATTTTCCCTATATCAGCCTTAGTAAAACCTGTGACCAACGGGGTGTGCTATTTTCGGCCCCAGTGCTATATTTTGAACAAACTTGGTAGAGGTCCACTTGGTGATGCTACATACCAAATATCAATAGTCTAGGCCTTCTGGTTTCAGACAAGAAGATTTTTCCATGTTTTCCCTATATAAGCCTATGTAAAACATGTGACTCCCAGGGCGGGGCCATTTTTGGAAAAATGGCCCTAGGGCTATAATTTGAACCTTGGTAGAGGTCCACTAGGTGATGCTACATACCAAATATCAAAGCTCTAGGCCTTGTGGTTTTAGACAAGAAGATTTTTCCACGTTTCCCCTATAAAAGCCTAAGTAAAACATGCGACTCCCAGGGCGGGGCCATTTTTTGCCCCAGGGCTATAATTTGAACCTTGGTAGAGGTCCACTATGTGATGCTACATACCAAATATCAAGGCTCTAGGCCTTGTGGTTTCAGATAAGAAGATTTTTCACATTTCCCTATATAAGCCTTAGTAAAACATGTGACCCCGGGGGGGCGGGACATTTTTGGCCCCAGGGCTATAATTTGAACAAACTTACTTGGTAAAGGTCTACTAGCTGATGCTTAATACCAAATATCAAGAGTCTAGGATTTCTGGTTTCAGACAAGAAGATTTTTAAAGTTTTCATCTCTAAAATCTATTTAAGCCTCTATGACCTAGATATGCAATGGACCAGAACTATTTGAACAATTTTGGTAGAGGGCCATCCAAGAATCATTTGTCAAAATTGGTATAGGAGGAGTTGTAGTTTAAGTCAATTGTTTACAGACGGACAACGGACAAAGACCTATCACAAAAGCTTACCTTGTCACTTCGTAACAGGTGAGCTAATAAATGGGATATGCACGCACCGCTTATGAATATTTTTTGAGTCTACCCCTTTCTGTCACACCTATACAATTTTTACCTGTCAATAAAAGACTTGAAAGTTTAGAACAAGTTCAGTTGATTTCAAAATCTTCATCTATATACACAAAAATCTGTTTGACCCACAAGCACCAGACCATTTGGAGAAGTTGGCAGAAAGTCTCCTCTACAATTTTCATTGCAATCACATTTTGCTAAAATTTAAGATAAAAAGTTATTGCGAAAAATTAGTTCTAAAAACTTTACAGCTAGAGTTTAGGACCAAATCAATCTTGACAAAGATATTTTTTGAAATCATAACTATATACAATGGACCATCCTGACTTAACTGTATTGAGCATTATGGGAAATTTCATTGGTCCAATAAATACACATTATCATAATAGTAACTTGATCTGGCGTTCTGTATCACGTCGAGTGGATGAGGTCATACAATCAGATCACCCGAGACGCGTAAGGTGATCCAATGGTATGGCCTCATCCATGAGACTTGATACTGTACGCCAGACCAAGTTACTATTATGATAATATGTTTATTATATGCCTTTTTTCTGACATTCTTTCTAATTTTAAAAAAAGTTTTGGTCTTTAATCCAGAAAAATTGCGGGAACGTTTGCCATAACGTTACGTTTCTTGACGTCACGTCAACATGTTTTCCGTCTCTGGTTCCATGCTTGCAGTTTACTTTACGTAACGTCGCCGCAAAAGCAGGTAACCGACGTTAGCCTCGTTATAAAGGATAGTGATATGGATTCAGAAAACCTCAGTTCGGTGATCCGGCTTTCTGTATCAGATGGCCAGAAAACAGACAGTTCTAAAGTCGTATCAGTTATAGGTATATAATAAGGTTTAATATTTCAACAATTCTGGAAAACAGTAAGACATTCATATTTTGGTCAAACGATAACCAGTACAAACATAAAATGAGGAATTGGGAGCCGAAAACCCAAGTGTTTGGAGTTACTCCTGTAAATTTTGGAGTAAATTGAAGCAGCAGCTTTCTTAATGTTGTGCTGACATCAAGCACTGATTTTGTTTGTTTGCTTGATGCTTAATAACGTCCAAGTCAACAGCTATGGTCATGTCGGGAAGGTCAGTTCACCTAAACACACTATTTTCCTGGGCAAGCTTGACTAAGTGGTTAACCAGTACTTTGGGCACGTAATTTCAGTTGTAACTGACAACAACCCTTCTTCAATCAGCGGAAGGGAGGAGAATGGCCGTAGAAATTATTTCATGATCAATCTCCGCTAAAGTATGAGGCCGGGATAAAACTTGTGACCCCTATATCTGCAGTCAGACATGTTACCGACTGTGCTATGCGGCCTGTTACATCAAGCACTGAATTAGTATATCTCACAAATTTGGTTGGACACAAAAAGGTAGAAGTCATAAGTTCCTGATTCAGAAAGTTTGTACAAGCATTGCTTTTTCTGTCTTCTAGTTTTTGTAATATCAGTCTCTAATCAGGCCCCAAGGTTATAAAACTTCATGCTCAACTCAACTTAGCATTAAATTGATCATGCTCAGACATGTTAAAATGCCAATTGTTATACGCATGATGAATAACATCTGAGAGTTTAAAAGCAAGGAAAATCTATACTTTTCATCATTTTAGTAGTTTTTATGAGCATGCTCAGTTGATTGTTTGCTTAGTTTGATTCTTAACAACCCAGTTTACAATATTTCGATCATGTTGGGACGGGTCTCCCTGTACTAAAAATGCAATAACATACTCAGTTGAGATGAGCTAAAATACGTTTTACAACCTTGAGACAAAGTCTAGTCATTTTATGCATGTCTGACTGCAATTCCAGGGGTCACGAGTTTGATCCCGGCCCGGTCCCATACTTTTGTGGAGATTGATCATGAAATAATTTCTACGGCCATTCTCCTTCCTTCCGCTGATTCATTCAGGAAGGGTTGTTGTCAGTTACAAGCGAAAGTATGTGCACGAATTACTGGTTATCCGCTTGTTCAAGCCTGCCCAGGAAAAAGTGTGGTTAGGTGAACTTACCGTCCCGCAATGACCATAGCTGTTGACTTGGGACGTAAAGCAACAAAACAAACAAATTTTATGTCTAAAATATAGGCAAAAAGAAGAAGAAATGTGGTTCTGTTTAGCTTTGGTTTATTGGCAATTAGTCTTGTTCAGTGGAAGGTAATGATTTAAACCATTTGGTGGAGGGCAATCGACCCCCCGGTGGGGCAATTTCTGGCCCCAGGGGTATAATTTGAACAAACTTGGTTGAGGTCCACTAGGTGATGCTACATACCAAATATCAAGGCTTTAGGCCCTGTGGTTTCAGACAAGAAGATTTTTTCACATTTTCCCTATATAAGCCTATGTAAAACATGTGACCCCCGGGGCGGGGTCATATTTGGCCCGAGGGCTATAATTTGAACAAACTTGGAGGAGGTCAACTAGGTGATGCTAAATACCAAATATCAATAGTCTAGGCCTTCTGGTTTCAGACAAGAAGATTTTTTCACATTTTCCCTATATAAGACTATGTAAAACATGTGACCCCAGGGGCGGGGCCATTTTTGGTCCGAGGGCTATAATTTGAACAAACTTGGTAGAGGTCCACTAGTTGATGCTACATACCAAATATCAAGGCTTTAGGCCCTGTGGTTTCAGACAATAAGATTTTTTCACATTTTCCCTATATAAGCCTATGTAAAACATGTGACCCCCGGGGTGGGGTCATTTTTGGCCCAAGGGCTATAATTTGAACAAATTTGGTAGAGGTCCACTTGGTGATGCTAAATACCAATAGTCTAGGTCTTCTGGTTCCAGACAAGAATATTTTTTCATATTTTCCCAAAATAAGCCTATGTAAAACATGTGACCCCCAGGGCAGGGCCATTTTTGGCCCGAGGGCTATAATTTGAACAATTTTGGTAGAAGTCCACTAGGTTATGCTACATACCAAATATCAAGGCTTTAGGCCTTGTGGTTTCAGACAAGAAGATTTTTTCACATTTTCTCTATATAAGCCTATGTAAAACATGTGACCCCCGGGGCTGAGCCATTTTTGGCCCCAGGGCTATAATTTGAACAAACTTGGTAGAGGTCCGCTAGGTGATGCTACATACCAAAAATCATGGCTCCAGGCCTTCTGGTTTCAGACAAGAAGATTTTTAAAGTTTTCATCTCGAAAATCTTTTTTTAGCCTCTGTGACCTAGATATGCAACGGACCAGAACCATTTGAACAATTTTAGTAGAGGGCCACCCAAGAATCATTTGTGTGAAATTTTTTCAAAATTGGACTAGAGGTTTCGGAGGAGTTGTCATTTAAGTCAATTGTTAACTGACGACAATGACGGACGGACGACAGACAAAGACCGATCACAAAAAAAACATAGAATGTATATGGATTCTAAGTGACATGGGTGAAAGTTCAAAACTTCCCAAATCCTGAACTTTGGACATTCAAATCTTAAAACTTACAGTTTGTTAAAAGTATTAACAATTTTTAAGTTTAAATAAATTGAAACTAAATTAGAAAGAAAGGCTTTTATTATCTGCCTTATACAGTATTTTGAGGATAACTTTCTTTGGAAAGTCATCCTCAAAATCTTGAATTCTATTTTGAGGAAAGTTAGCCTCAAAATCCTTAAAACTTTCACCCATTAAGTTAGAATTAATAATAAAATTTCAATCATAATTTAACAAGGGATGAAGAAAGTATATCCTTGGTGTCTAGGAAGAAACATTATTCTTTGAGTATGATTCATCATCCTTTCAAATAACAAACATTCTAGTGCACTTGCTATTGCAACACTATGACTCATTGGATAAAGTTAGAAATTGACAAAAGTATATCTATGATACACAGTCTGAAATGGCTTGATGTCATTAATTATGTCACATTTCATTGGATAATTTAAGCTTGCAATGCTCGGATTTGAGACAAAACAAAGATTTTAATAGTAAGCAAAAGTGCTTTAAAATGAGGATAATCAAATTCAAAATGTTTCTTTGGGGAGGTATATCTTTGGATTGATAAGAAATCAAACTTTATGGCTCAACTCGTGCTTCGCAATAAAAATAATTTTCCTGCCTTATATCTGTTAGTATATCTGACAATATACCTCCCCAAATTATATTTTGAATATGACCAATTATCTTGGATATACAAATGTATATGGTAGCAGACAAAATTAAAAAAAATTCTACTTAGGACACCATCTCAGACGTGAATTTAATCTTTGCCAGCAGGGCATTCACAAGAACTATCAAGCCTTATTTGCCTTGGGAATGAAAATCAAGGCACAAAGTTTTTGGTTTAACCATAAACTTTGTGTCTTGTTTTTCATTTGCAGGTTGCTTCGGTCTTCATTGCCAGTTTGTTCAAAAGCAAATAGACATTGAGGAGGCAGGATATCACTAAGTGATTATCAAGGCTACATCACCTCTCCAGCTCTTCTTGAGGGTTTATTGACCTGAACTGGCTCAGGTCTAGCAGATAATCTAGTAAAAAACAACAAAGACATCTAATGTCATGATATAGCATCTCCTTCTAGCTTTTTTCTTCTCATAGTTGTCAATTTCTGGATCCACCTGTCCATCTTTTCTTCTGGATCAGTGTAAAACTAAAACAATAAAAGTAAAATGTTAAACCAAAAGTAATAAAAAAGCATTATCATATGACATCGCGTCTGGGAGTGAAATAAAGCCACACAATAAAATCGATAAACGACTAGTGGTTTACAGATTTTCGGGAAACATTATGACGTCCATAACAACGTTTGGTAGATAATGACGAAATAATCACTTTTTACCCAAGAAAGGAGTTTTCAAATTAATCTTAATGTCATATGACAAATAGATTCTAACATTCATGCTCCTGTATTATTGAATTTATTAAACTTGTAGCGAAAAAGCGATAAAATGCAAGGCAAGTCTTGCATTTAATCGCTTTTCTCCAACTCGTTTAATAAAATCAATAAAACATGAACACTCATATAAGATCCTCTATGTAAAAAAGCAGCTTTAAAAATCATGTCATATCATTAACTCTTAAAATTGCAAAAAATCATTTGAAAATATTGTCTACTTAAGTCGCCCGCTGCATATGTTTGCTAACATTATTTTACTTATGTAAGAAGAAGAGGAGCAAACAGTGTGGACCAATAACAGACTGCTCCTATAATCTGGGTCTCCACTGTTCATTGTAAAGGCTTCTAAAACATGTCAGCAAATTAGAAAACACCCAAAGTTGTTCAAATTAATGGGTAAGAAAAAATTAGTCTCAAAAAATTTCCTTATCTTAACTGACAGCCTGTTCTGTCAATGCATTTTATTTTCAAATGGACTTAATTCAAATCCTACAATAGTACAGTAAAACCTGTCTTAAGTGGCCACTCAAAAGAAGATCAAAAAGTAGTTTTCAAGACCGATTATCGCTTAATGTAGGTCAAAAATTTTGCAGAATGCTCCAAGGGGGAGCATTCTGCAATACTTTTGACCTGCATTAAGCAATAATCGGTCTTTAAGACCTTTGTTTTGTCTATTTTTGATTAGCGGCTTAAGACAGGTTTTACTGTATGCTAAAAAAATACTTTTTCCAAATATTCAAGGTAATAATACCAAGCTTAGTTCTTACATTTGGATGGGCCAGTTCATCTGTATCTACATTGACAATAACTGGCTTCCTCTGACTGGGATCTAGCCTCAGTTCACCAGCTGTACCAAACATAAACTCTTCCTTCTGGACTTTATTGTCTTCCTTTTTATCCTATAAAAGGAAATTGGTAAAAAACCTTAAAGCACCACCTATAATTTGCAGCAGACATTTTTAAATGTTGTTGTTTTTCAAAAGTAACAAATAAGGCTTGAAATTTCATGTGGAATATATGCCAGCACCCAAAGCATATGTTAAAACTGGTGGGTCAGAAAATATTTACAATTTAATGCTCAAATCTTTTGTTTATCTAAACCTATGTCAAATGTTTAAAAACTTGAGTAATTATCAGAATTGGAAGCTCAGTGGTAGAGCGCTTGATTAGAGATCGAGGGGTTGCCGGTTCGAGCCTCACCTGTGGCACTGAAATGTGTCCTTGAGCAAGACACATAAATCCCTGCTTAGTACTGGTTCAACCCAGGAAGACCCATTCTGGCATAACTGAAAAATTGTTGACTGGGACGTAAAGATCAAACAAAAATTATCACAATTGAACTCGTTCCCCACCACTTCATTGCCTTCTGATAAACTTTACAAACAGTTTGAACCCAGATCAGGTCTAACGAAGCATCAGGCCTGGCCAGGATTGAAACTCTTTGACACACTTATTCCTGAAAAGTTTTTTTAAAAAGTTATTTTACAAAATAAAAAAAAAACACAGGTGCAAAAAAGTAACCCGTATGCGGGAAATTGAATACTTAACAAGCTACAGCTTTTCAGCCATATAGTTGGCCATCCAGAGCGTGAAAAAAAATTCTGTTGGCATTTTTGAGTACATTTTGGCTTCCATGCTCAAAGTGTATCTTGATGTATTTTAAGAAGGATAGGGGTGGATGCCAAGTCTGGAAATGCCCCAAAGTCCCAGAATTAGGTCAAAGGTCAACTGAGTGCAAATTCTTGTAAATACGTCAGATTTGAGCGTTTTTATCAATTAGCTATCCAAAATTATGATTCAAAGTAACGCAAAATCTCTTTTGAATAATACAGCCATGCTATATAAAAACAGCATCATCAAGGCATGATGTGTGATTGGATCAAAGGTCATTTAAGTGCAAAATCGGTGAAAATTGTAGCAATATTTTATTGATATAGGGGCAAAATTCTAATTTTAAGTTCCCTTCTATCCTAATGGAAGAATTCGTTATTGCTATTCTGCAAGGTGTGTGTCTATCATGTTTGGAAAGCAATTATTTACCAAGTTTACCGCTGTCAAATATTCATAATAGGCATGTAAAGTACGTTACTGTATAAAATCAATTAAAATGTAATACAACTAAAAATAACCATTTCATTTTAAAGAAATATTTTTTTTGCTTAATGCTTTGTATGAATACGTCATTTTATGCAATTATCTATCCTTTTATACATAAGATGTGTTTTAGTTGTTACTTACGTTACATTTTACCATCTGAAATTGAGTCATTTCTCAAAGGTATATGTTCCTAGCTACAGCTTTCATGAGGACTTGGCCATGATCTCATGCTTATAGGACTAAAATATATTTCTTTTCTCATTTCACACATTTGTTGTGTTTGTTCCCATCTATGAGTAATTGTAAAACACTTTTTACAAGGCTACTACCTGCTAATTGCATATACTAAGCATAGCTAGACCAAGCATCCTTTCATAAAAAAATCAGGCGTGTTGAAACTATGATAGAATATGGTAAATACCATATACTGGAAGGAATATATCCTCACATTGGTCTTCACATCGGCCTGTTAGCAGATGGTAACATACATAACATAAGCTAATATACAGGTACATTTCTAATGATGACCATCCAGTGAAACATTTTTAACTTTTTGTGGGGTATATCATGGAAATAGTCCTGACATTAAGGGTAATCTTCCATATAACTTTAAACATTTAATTGTAGGGTTGTCCTTTCATTTGCACATATTAATGAAATGATGTGGATTCAAAAGCAGTATTTCTTTGAAATCAGGCTGCTTGTGTATACATATTCCTGCATGTATAGAAGCAGTATAGATATGATATTAAAGGTAACCTCTAATGTTAAGATGCCATTAAATATATATCTATGTCTTTCACAGCGCAATTTTTTATACATTGTAGTTGTTTCAGTGTCGATAAATTCAATTCTAAGTATCATTTTAAACATATTTTGCTTATTATTTTTTTGCAATTATGATAGAGATCAAATGCTTTTTAACTGTAAAATGCCAATGCAAGTTTTGTTCCAAATTAAATTTCCCCCAAACAGATGTCTGGTGACTTCTTAGGGACACAGGCATTCACCATATTGGAGCACCTGATGATTTGATTGTGTTCATAGTTTTCCATCAGTTTGGGGTCATTTCTTAGTATTTAGAGTAAATGTGTCATGAAATGGTTATCTAATATGTACATTTACTAGCATAAACCTTTGGTTTAACATCTCTGATTTGCTTGATGTATATAAGATCCAAAGGTAGTTAACTATCTGTTAACCATGACAATTTGCTAAGACAGGGATTGACTGCATATAGGGTAGGCGACTAACATTAATGTATACATCTACTGCTCGTAGATACAAGTGCAATACATCAGATTGGATAGCACTTGTAACTTGTAACATACTCGAAATGTGTAGTTTTTATATGGCATTACTCTTGAAATAAAACTGAACTACTTTCCTTTCACTATATACAAGACAGTCCTCAAACAGTGTTAGTCTTCACAAATATCTACAAGGATATAGGTACAAGAGTGAGCAAGTTTATGCTTAAAATGCTTTCTGCAAGCTGTTGTCAGCAATTTTGTTCACATTTTTGATGGTTTTGCCTATATATTTAAGACTATCACAATAAGCCTAATTTGGTAAACCTTTTAAAACCAACAAACAGACCATAACTCACTTTTCATAGGACATATATAAAACATGTACTAGGGTTACAAAGAGCTCAACAAAATGAAATACTGTATAAACAAAACTGAAAACAAACTATCTTGTGAACAAGAAAAGCAGAGAAATCAGCTGCGTGTGACACTACTTTTTCAACATTCAGTTTAATCTGTGAGTTTCAGAGACGCAAACCATACTAGTGAATTTTGGGAGTCATGTTTTTTTGTTTTATGCTTAAGAATAAAACAGTTAACTGATCTTTAAAATAAAGTATCACTAACGTTCGAATGATTTGATGTTTATGTTACCATGAAATATGTTCAGATGTTTTACAAGACTGCTACATGGCTCAGGTAACCTTACCTCAGCCAACCTTAGTCTAAGATAATTAACAAGCAGAATAGTTTATATCAGAGTTGCTGCAGAATATAATAAGATAATCAACATTACAATATGATATGAAATCTAGTTCAACAAAACATAGAAGATTTTAATGGGGACAGATGATAAATTAATTTTATAATGTAATTGTCAACAGTGAAAAGTGAAAACTAAAAGAATTCAGCATACAAGGAAAATCTTTAATACTAGATCTATGTAACATCCTATATTTGGACATAAACCATGCTGGTTCTGTACGACGATGTTATTTTTGCAATCTTCAAAAACCTATACCTGCTATAGAAGACACTCAGCACTGTCCCTGCCTTAATTCCTGCCTTGCCACTAGATGTATGAAATATTGCTAAGCTATTTTAAGTAAATTATTGATATTAAGTCAATATTTAAATCATGATGTAGATTGCATGTTAATCGTTATGTACCATTGGTAGAAATGTGAAAACTGCAATATGAATGTAAAAGAACCAAGCAAATTACAAAAAGTAATTGAGTGAGATCAGGAAATGCCACATTCACATATTGCAGACCAGCCCATAGCACTCTTTTAAATTAAGTCTTATATAGAATAAAATGTGTGTAGTATATGTAAGCGAATTGTGGAGAGCAGACCCAAATTTTATATAAGCAACAATTTACTTCCTTTTTCCATTTATGTAAGGCATCTTTTGTTACCTACGTTACCTCATTCATATATGTGCAGCAATTTAAGATCCATTATTGTTAATATAGTTATAATTTGATTTCATTATGAAATATATTTTGCCAATTCCAATGCAATGTAAATGATAGAAAAATGAATCTGTAAGCAGCTATATGTTACATGCTGGAGCCAGTACAAATTGCATACTAATAAGCATATTTATATATTTACTTGATTTCTCTTCATTGCAAGTTAAAAGTTATAAACAACTTCAAATAAATGAAAATAAACATTTTCAAATAGAAAATAGTTCCATATCATGTATATTTAAGGTCATGTATCATGGTTTGTAAAGTCATTATCAGCAATTTAGTATAAAATGTAACATACGTATCGCTGACCAGCAGAAATACATATCACAGATGTATGCAATTGATTTTTATGTCTAGTTTAGAGATTTGATGCTTAAACTGTTTCACTAATACTATTAAATAAATCAACATTAGCCTTGTACTGTGTGTACTGTTATTTTCAAATTACAGTAGGGTAACGTTGATTACAGGTGATTTATAGAAATATGACCACAGAAAAGTTATTAAAATATGGGTTTTTCTAAGGCCCCAAGACATTGTCCCAAACTGAAAATAGTTTTACTTTCTGAGAGATGCAGCAAACTCTCAAAGTAGCCGATATATCTCAGTTTAGCCCAATTGAGGGAGAATTTCCGTCAGGATTGAACAAAACTTACGATGTTTGTCTTTGTAAAATCCATATAAGGATGCTTCCAAAAGGGTTCCTTTTATGATAAACATTTCAATTTAAGCCTTCTGAAAGACCTCTACTTTTTTTAGAGTTTTAAAAAGCATCTTGTTGTTGGACAATAGAAAAAAAGAAACACAGTTTGTAATAATGCTCAGATTATTGCACTTGAGGACCTTTGACCCCATTTTAAAGTCAACATATGAACATTTAGTTATAAAAAAAACATCTCCTCAATGTTTTTCAGACTTATAACTATAAGCATACAAAATTTGGCTTGAAATGAAATATGTTTACATATAAAAAGATAAAGTTGTTTTACAGTAGTACATATTTTCTCATTTTTGCACTCAATGACCTTTGACCTAATTTCTGGCCTTTATATGCAAATTCAGACTTGGCATCCACCCCTATGGCTTTGTTTACATGCTAAATATTATGTTAAAAGTGGTCTAACAAATGTACTCAAAAATGCCAACAAAACCAAAAATATGCATCTTTTTTCGATTCTGATTGCCAACTAATACAGATGTTTACTTGCTTGTAATGAGAATTATATATATACATATACTATGCAAAATAAGTTTAGCAATTTCCTATGTTTTGCATCTTTTTGTGCTAATCTTTGTGCAATATCGAACAATTTCAATGACGAGAACAGGATCTGAGGCAAATAAAACCACAAATTTACATACGCCATCCTTTAAATAGGCATTTGGGGAGAGTAAGAATTGCAGGAGGGGTCAGTAAGTAAAATTCACATCCATTGTAAGTAATGCTAAAATGATAAGCATGTGATTTTTCGTTTGGTGGTCAATCATCTTTCTCATGCATCATACGCCTATAAAAACTATTGGTTATGTAACAGATGTGATAGAGATTTCATGATGAAAAAAATCAGCTGCCATCAATGACGTCATAAACGTAGTTATCATTTGATTAAACTTCTAATGTTAATTGGTGTTTCAATTCAACAGAGAATCAGTTTACAAAGATATCATAGACTTACGATGTAGCTCATCTTATTAAAACCTTTAGTTACTGAAAAATGGTGCGAAGCATTTGCGAGATAACAGTGACGTTAGATTTTATCTTTCGGCTCATGCTCTGTAGCCTTGAAGATTTTTCATTCAACAGTATTTGTCTGAATATGTTGGAAGGCATCAAGCATTTTTACTTGTTAATGTGGTTCAAGAAATCCCGACTAGAAACACCGTTTAAAGGCGATAACGTAAAAGCATTAGTAAAAACATCAAATTGTAAAAACTTGGTCCTTTATTTCACTGAGAAAGTTCAGAAAATTGCAGCAGTTGCTATGCTTTGTTGGTTTTCAGTGACCAATTGTTTCGCTGCGTTTGGTAATTCTGTATTTTTTAAAATGGAAATTCTTGTCAGATGATTGGCACTTGTATCTTCATGACAGCAAATGAAACTCGAGATCTAATGTGGATGGGCTCATCCATATAAAACAATTGCTAAATTTATTGTGCATAGTATATATATATATTTTTTTGAATTTACCCTATAGATTCATTTAACTTCAATTGCCAGCCATAAACAGCTGAAAATGTCGTCTGCTGCAATTTTTTATTTAACAGTAGATTAATTCTAACTTGCAAGCAAACAGTATGGACCCAGATGAGACTGCTCCATATGGAGTAGTCTAATCCTAGTCCACCCTGTTTGCTTTAGAGGCTTTCAAAATACAACAGCAGACGACTATTTATAAATGGCACTGAATGTATTGGAAACGTCCTCATGTATCTTTCTCCTTAGTATCCATCTGTAGGGTGACAGGCCTCCAGATAAGAATGCGTAACTGAAAATTATTTTCTTATTTCTCAACCAAAACTTATGTTGTGGGTACTCAAAAGAACCGTCTCGATGAGACGGTTCTTTGGAGCACCCAAAACACACAGCTTAACTGATGGACAAGAAAAAAATTGCAAAAAATATTTGCTTAACTGGCCCTATGGGGCGAGTATTGCCATATGGTTCCCATTGAATTCTGTAGACCGCTATTTCTGACTTATGTCGAAAATCCAATGTATTTATCAAGTCATCTTTGATTCTTCGAACCTTCAACGCAGTATTTAAATTGGGTTTCAAGACAATATTGTTATTTGATTGCTCTGGCCCTTTTTCATCCATGTCTCACCATTCTTACCGTAAAGTGAGACAAATGTCGTAATTGTGTAAATATTGGGTTTAGCTAGACAGCGATAAGAATGTTCATAGACTGGGTTACAATTTAATATACTAGATTTGGCACTACGCCGTGTATAAATTTGTACCCAACAATTACTTATGTAGTATCGCAACCAGAATACTATAGCGTCGAGAAAGTTCCGAATTGAGTATTAATGATTTTTATTGGGTTTTTGTACACACAGAAATGAACTAAATTGCATTTTCTGGTTCAAGCAAATGTGTAAATACGCAATACGCAGCCTTATCTGGGGCTATGCATCGACATGTTTTAGCTGTTCTGTTAAAATTTTTACCAATGTGTACCATTTGAAAGAGAAATTCGCGAAAAACCTGAAATAAACACTTATCGAGTGCAATCGCGGGAGTTCGCCATCTTGTTTATGACGTCGCGCCATAGTGACGTAGGTAAGCAGCACACGTCAACAATCCTGAGACCGCCCGATCTGCTCACCTGAGAAAACTTACTGGTATCTACATATCAGTTCCTTTATATATATCAGTTATCTTCAACAATATATTTGGTAGCATGGTAATTATTCTAAAGGGTGAATCAGATCGTTAACAATTCTAGTTTCAAAAAAGAAAAAAAAATGGATGCACAGACAAATCAATTCAGGGTACTTATTTGAAGTCACCTCTCTTTGTACTGGGATGTTAAAAGATAAAATACATGAACGTATATTTGGGCCAGCACATGCGATATGGTTACTTATCGATATATGCACAAATGCATCCTTACACGCCCATGCTTACGTATCCAGTGGCACTAGAAGTTTACCCATAATCTATGCAAGCAGTGAAGGCTCTGGCGAGAGTGCACATTAGAAGTACCCTCAGCATTTAAAATATATGTTTTGATAGAGAAGTGAAGAACACTTTTCTTTAGCTTAGGCTTATTTTAATTGTGGATTTAACTTGTTGCAGAAAGAAACATGCTGAAAACTCAAAACAACCTGCATTTTCAACCGGCTGAGCTAGTTTGTTATGCGCATACTATTTAGCGCCATGTCATTTAAATAATGTCACGCACGTAAACAAAGATGGGGGCTCCTGTCAAAATGCACTCGACAACTGTTTATTTTGAAAAACTGGCCAGTTTACATGGTTCGGAGCGTAGAACAATCATTTTATTGATATCATGAGATACATGTAACATTGAAAACCATATCTGCCCAAGGATTTGAGAAACAAAAGTGAGGGAGTAGAAATAAATGCTTTTTTCACGATCTTGATGATTTCTGTGTCCGACCTTTGCTTTTTCTATGTCAGAATCACTTTGGTCAAAATTTTCATTTTTTTCATTGGCTGTTTTTTCCTCCAAATTTTTGGATGGAATTAAAGAGAAGGCCCCTAAGCATCAGAAAAGGTAGCAAATTTTCATAAATTCGAGCACCTGTGCTTGAATGCAGATGCCATGCTAACATACCCCTCTATTTGACTTGAATGCAGACGCCATAAAACCAGCACTCTCTATATCTTCAACAGCTTGAGAAAAATTCATCTGATCCTCCAAACTGATAGCCGACCTTGACTGCTCACCGTGACCTTTGATTTTCTCGTCTGCTGCAGCTATGGGTAGGAAACAATGAAACCTCAAATTAGTAAAATGATAATTATCATGTTTACCCTTAGGCCAAATAAAAAAAAATACCTTTGTTTAGGGTAAACCGACGCTACCTAAATTTACTGGTGAACCCTAGAATTTTTTTCAGGTTTTCTGGAAAAAATATAATTTTATGCATTTTGAAAGGCTTTTCATATTTCAAATTGCACAAAATTATATTTTTTTCCAGAAAAATAATTTAAAGAAATATGTCTGCCTACCCTGCCTAAAATTTTCAAATCCTTTACCGAAACACACTTATTTTTTCAATTGGCCTTATCCTTTCCACATTGTTGTCATGATAATGTCTTTCGTTTATTACGTCTGCTGCAAACATTCAAATGCACTACAGAAAACATTATCATGGATGCAAACACTATGAGCCCTGATCAGACTGCTCCTTAGGGCTACGGAGCAGTCTGATCTGGGTCCCTATTGTTTGCAATATAAGTTATCATAAAAGTACATAAGCAGATGAGAGAGCAGAAGACAATTGTTGTGAATGGTGGAAAAAGGATTTATGAACAAACTGTGTAGACACTGATCATATGGAGTGTACTTTATAATTGGCTCTTTGGAGTCAAAGCAAGTCATTAAAGCCGATATTCCCACAATAAAAAAACAACACTGGCCGTTGTTTGGTTTGGTTGTTTATTCTGTTTTATCTCCTTCTCCTGAAAAGTCATTAAAGTGACAAAGTCTGCAATTATGAACATTTTCCGATTTTTTTGCTTTTTGAATCATTTGTAAAAATAGAATGAAGTTATGCTTTCACAATAAGTTTGTTCACTACAGCTGAAAATTGCATGGAAAAGTGAATTATCTTATAAAAAAACAGTTGATTTTCAATTGATGGTAATTGTTTACATCCCTCCAGAAATTCTAGACAGTTAAGATTTAACATAAATGCTGTTGTTTTGAAAGCGATAATTTGTTAAGCTTTACCAAACTGGTAAAATGTATACCCTAAATTTAGCTATATTACTGTGTTCTTGAAAATTAGAAACATTATTTCTAAAAAAAGAAGATCAAAAGTTGCAGACTTTGCAGCTTTAAACTGACACAAGCAGTGGCCCACATGGCCTGAACAATCCTGACATTATGTATGAACGGTTTCTGAATGTGATTAAATCTGGATAACTAAAACTATGACAAGTACCCACTTCAATGTCTATTCTTGGATTCGGACAAGGTGGAATCATACACAGTCATGCTGATGCCAAAAGGATCCACACCAGAAGAAAAAAGCTCAACTCCTCTTTGATAGAGGTGGGGGGAGGTCGGCGGACATATGAGCCAGCACATGCGATTTTGGTACTTGTCCCATCAGCGAGAAGCTAAGGCTTAGATGAGCCTACGCATCCACACAGTCTGGCCAGAACCTTCATTGCTCCCATACACAAAATACAAATGTACAGTAAAAAATAATGAGTATGATCAGGAAATACCACAATCACAAACCGCAGACAACCCCATGGCACCGCGAGGAAGAGCCACTCAACCATCACAAGACGAGACACCAGGAAGACAACAACCCTTCTTGAATGGATCAGCGGAAGGGAAGAGAATGACCATAGAAATTATTTTACGATCAATCTCCACAAAAGTATGGGACCAGGCCGGGATCGAACTCGCGACCCCTGGATCTGCAGTCAGACATGCATCTGTAGCCAGACACGTTACCGACTGCGCTACGTGGCCCGGCTCATAAGATAGTATAGAATTTTGAAGAAACATGCAGTTTTAAAGGTTGAATAAAGTTTGTGTTGAGCCGTATCAATAGCCTTCAATTTCATGTCACCTAGTAATTTACAGTTATACCTTGATCAATATGTTTTATATAAAACATGCAAACCCACCGTTATATATAGTAACATAACATACCTGCAGCTTTTAGAGCCATTTGCATCCTTATTCTGGCTTGCTCTGATGGGGCCTAGAATATAATACACATATGTATAAGCAAGGAAAATACTGTCGCATATAGACATAGAAACTAAAAACCACATGAGCCGCGACATGAGATTTCTGACAAAGTGGCATTTTGGCCAGAGTTGCATCAGATAAGCCTGTACAACCTCCTGTTGCACTGAGAAACTCAAATTTTTGTTCAGTCCATAGCCTAATAGTCAAGCAAAGGCTCTGATCAGACTGTGCCAATGTGTAGGCTTATCTGAGCCTTTGCACATACCACATTCTTAGAACTCTAATGTCACGACTCACACCAAGATTGATAGTTAAGAAATTTCTGCAATTTTAAAAGTTACTCCTTAACCCCAACCATAATTTTGAAACTACTGTCGTACCAACCAAGAGTGAGTCATCATCATCATATCATCATCATAATCGGATTTTTGATTAACATGCAGGTGCAGGGGCATGATCCACATCAGTGGGCCCCTTTCCAGGTAACTGGCTACCTGCACGCATAGCAGATCTCACACGTGATCTCCAGGTGCTCCTTTCTTGAGGGTCAACTGTGGTGAGCTTCCACTCACAGCAGTCTTTCTCTGTCAGTTTCTTTCATGTTTGTTTGGGCCTCCCTGCCCCCCGCTTGCCGTCAATCTGCATATCATATGCTGTTCTGATTGCACCACTCGAACGCTCCACATGCCCAAACCAGCGAAGCCTTCTCTCTCTCAAAATGAGGTTGAGGTCCTTAAGCTGAAGCTTTGCCAGTAGCTTGCTTGACCTTACCCTGGCCACATTCTCTGGCTTGATACTGCAGATCTGTCTGATCATGGCCCTATCATTGCGTTGCAAGCGCTGCAGGTTCGTTTTGGTAAGTGGCCAAGTTTCACTGGCATGGAGCATGGCGCTCCGCACGCAAGAGCTGTACACATGGCCACGGGTCTTGTAAGAGAGGTGGCGGGATGTGAGAACTGGTAGTAGCTCCAAGAACTTCTTCCAGGTGGTTTTCACACAAGTAGTGACCGCCATTTCACAGCCTCCACCAGCAGAAAGCATGTCACCTAGGTAGCAGAAGGAAGCTACCACCTCAAGCTTATCAGGTCCGACCTGGACTTCACTCTGTGGTCTGCAGTCAATAGGGCGAGCATTTCCCATGCACCGTGCACACCTATAATCAGGATTTGGTGTCAGTCGTTGTAGCCCACTGCATTTCTTATGCACCCAAAGTTTGCAGCCATTGCAGTAGATGCTGTTGTTGCCTACTCCTGTACGACAGACAGCGCATGTGTATTCGCCTGAACTCTGCAAGAGGTCCAGGCCTGTACCACAGATCATGACCTTTGTCTTTCCTGCATTTATCCTCAATCCCTTCTTCTCCATGGCTTCTTTCCATATCAAGAGCCTCCTGACACATTCCTCTAGGGAGTCAGCAATGATGATAAGATCATCTGCATATAGGTCCTCCCAGGGAACACCAGCCCGAAACTCATGTGACAAGGCCTCCAGCACAATGATGAAGAGCAAGGGACTGAGTACGGATCCCTGATGGACCCCCACCTTCACCTCAAACTCTTTGCTGAAACCCTCGCAAACACGAACCCGGCTTCGTGCATTAGCGTACATTCCCTGGACTAACCGCACAATCCATTCCTCAACGCCTAGCCTTCTCAGGGCCCACCAGATAACCTTCCGAGGGACACGGTCAAATGCTTTCTCAAGGTCCACGAAGGCCATATAAAGCCTCTTGTTCACTGCTAGATATTTCTCCTGCAGCTGCCGGATCACAAAGATTTCATCTGTAGTGCCTCTTCCTGGGACAAAGCCAAACTGGGAGTCGTCAATAGACACCACCTGTCTTATGAGACCATCGACTATCCTCTCTAGGATCTTCATGGCCTGCTCAGTCAGCTTGAGGCCTCGATAGTTGCCTCTATCCAAAGCATCACCCTTGCCCTTGTAAAGGCAGACAATGAAACTTTCCTCCCAGTCAGTTGGGACCTTGCCATCATGGTGGCACCTGTATCTCCTGCTGCCTTGATCATCTCCACCACTATGCCTGATGGACCTGCAGCTTTGCCCGACTTCATCTTTGAGATGGCCTTCTTCACCATGTCAATAGTGATTGGGATAGGAGGGCCTTCTAACGGAGGTTCATTGGACAGGTGATCAGGGTCCCAGTCAAGTTCAATGTTGAGAAGCCTTTCATAATGTTCAGCCCACGCATTCTGCTTTGCCTCCTCGCTCATTGACATTTCCCCAGTGTCATTCTTCACTGGCTTGTCGCCTACAACATCAACATTCTCTTTCCTCATCTGGTTGGCGAGGCTGAAGAAATCAGACGACTTGTGATCAATGCCCTCATAGACCACCTTGTCTGCTGCGTGGCGTGCATGGTGCACCACACGTCTGGAGATGCGCTTGGCAGTGTTATATGATGCTCGTGTGCATTTGCCAGCCTTCCATGCTTTGAAAGCTTGGCACTTGGCTGTGATGGCATCATCTTCTTCCTTATTCCACCATCAAGTTTCACGTCGCCATCAGTGGGGCTTTGTTGTGCCGCACACCTTCTCTGTCGTCTTCAGCAAACCTGTCTTGAGTTTCGCCCAGATTTCCTCAGTAATAGTAGCCGCTTCAGTTTTCACAGCGGGCACATGTGCCTTGATGACTTCCTGGAATCGGCTACATGTTTGAGGATCTCTGGGCTTCCACACTTTTGGACATGGGGTGAATTTGCGCTTGATTTGGGGCGGCATATCAATCATCATGTCGCATACAAGGAGCTGATGCTGCAGAGCAACCTCCTCTCCAGGAATCACCTTCACATCCATAACAAGTTTGCGCAGGCTCTTTCGAAATAACATAACATATAATCGGATTTTTGATTAACGTGCAGGTGCAGGGGCACCATCCACATCAGTGGGCCCCTTTCCAGGTAACTGGCTAGCTGCATGCATAGCAGATCTCACACCTGAAGTCTATCTGGGTTGCTGTATTACCGGACCTGTATGTGATGAGGTGACTGTCACGTTTCTTGAAACATGTGTTTCCGAGGAACAGGTCATATGCTAGTGCATATTCCAGGATCCTCTGGGTCTGGCTTGCCATACCCATAGCCTCCATGAACTTCTTTGTAACCTGAGCCTGTACTGCCTACATACTGAGTGACGTAATATTTTGTTTCCAATTGATAAGTAAAACATAACTTGTACACTCCACTTGAGCTAAGGCGAATCGATGGATCACTTGTGTATTAATCCTATCGGCAAGATAGGATTAATACACAAGCGATCTATTGATTTTAAGTCTCCAATAACTTTGTAAACAAAACATGATATCATTTTTAGTCTTGGCTGGCAGGATAGTAACTGTTCAATTTGCAGAAAAACATTAAAAGAACAATAAATAACATAAAAGCTTGTTTTTACTTTAAAAATTTTGTCCCTAGTTATTATGTTTTTGGCACCATTTTCCCCAGGTCCCTATTTCAGCATTTTTTTGTATTTTTTCCAATTTTGCCAGGGGCCATTATCCCAAAATACCTTGATAAAGCACAATTTCAAAGTGTGAATATACACATATCATTTGTAATCTTTAAAAAAAAAATCCTCCAGATAACCAAATTTTGGGGCATAAAATTGTGAATATTTTCTTATCCATCAGTTTAAACATTTGTTTTGGGTGATTTTGAGTACCCACAACATAAGGATATGTTCATGTTTTGGTGTATAAATAAACAGATAAATTTTTGTTGATTAGCTCAAACTTTTTTTGTGTAAGCTAAAACTTGTTTCTTACCATTTCTGTGAATCCTGGTATACTAGCAAATGGGTCTCTGAAATGACAGCAGACATACCAGGTCAAGAGAAGAGGACTACAAATAAACAACAGCATAGCGTGCCTTTATGCACAAACATTTAAATTGGTCCCCATCAAGCAAGCAATTTCTAAGTCTATGACCTTGACCTTAATGTGTAAGTTTATGATTTTGAACATTTTACTTTAATCAAAAATTAATATTTCATTATGCAATATTTTAATTTTACAGATTAGTTAATTACAGCAGTATTTATTGCCTTAATCTAAACATCTGGGAGCAGCCATCTTACAGCAATTGGCATTAAACAGATACACATTAACCTCTTTTCAGGTCCGCTTTATAATTCAAAGCAGCACGTTTCAGTGAATTCCATACATTTCACCATTTCAATATTAAATAATGGATATTCCGTTTCAATTACAAAGAATCAACAGTCAGATCAATGCAAATAAGAATGTTATGACTATCAAAAGAAAAGTATTTTGTTTTTCAATAAGTTTCTTTTGATTTTGTACTTTCAAATGAAGAAAGTTGCTACAAAATATGTTGTCAGCTTTAGTAATAATATAGGGATCACACATGTTTTTTCATGCATTAACATTTGCCAGGTCCCGAGGAAACTGTTTGAACACGAGGTCGCTAAGCCGAGTGTTCAAACATCTTCCAAGGGACCTGGCAAGTGTTAATGCAATGAAACAAACATGTGTGATCGTTATTCTTGCATATTTTACCTGATTTCAGCATAAACAGCGCTGAAAATGTCATTTAAACATTAAATATCCCTTTTCTTACACTTTATTTCTCAAAACAAAATGGCGTCAACTTTCGAAGGTCATTACGTCGCCACAACGTCATATATACCCGTGCAATGTTTTCACGAATGAAAGCATCGACCAAATGATCAGTCACGGCCGCAACACATTCCAGTGTAACGTCATGCATGCAAATAAGGGCCCAGCTTAGGCTTATTCAAGTAAAAGCCATGTTCAAACAGCACGTAAATCTCATGATTTGAGCATGGATTTTGCGGCTTCAAACAGCATCGCGTAACGAATTCCCATGCAAGAATTAGTGCTTTAAGGGTTAATTTTAGAAATAATTATTAAACATCAGTCTGGTTTCAAAATATACTAATAAATGTACACACTGCTTAAAATATTACTCTGAAACATTGTGAATTTTTGCCATTATCAAGGATTTAAAATTCTGCTATGGTAGTGTGTGAGCAGGTGATAGTGATTCCAGTTCTCTTGTGAGAAGCTCATTAACCTGAAAAATGGTCAGACTCCATGGGGCAAGTGAAAGTAATTCATTACAGGCTAATTGAAAAGCATTCACAAACATTTAATGAGGGATTATTTCTACCATACTGTAAGTTCTATAATAAATGAAAAGAAACTTGAATTTTCACTTTAAGTTTAGTCACTCTGGCAGGGGATGGTACAGCACTTTTCAAGGTAGATTTAATTTTCAAGGACATTTCAGAAAGCCCTTCATATTCAAGTATTTTCAAGCCCGTGCAAACCTTGCAGGCCCAAGAAAATATTTTTTGCTTAAAAGTCATTCTACTCTGTTGCCTTTCAATTTGGATATGCAACATGACATACTTCTGAAAAAGAGGATTTTTAGCCCCTACCCCACCCACTTTGTGACTGATTGGGACCCAGTTGCATAGTTCTTGCTTGCATGTTGCTGCTGAATTTGATTGGCTATTTATTGTCCTAAGCAACCTGAAACCATGGAGTTTTATTATTTCTGAATGCAAATGGTTCTAAATATAACTCTCAATACTTACTCCCTCTCTTCGGAGTTTTCTTTCTTGATTCGTCTACTTGAGCTATGTGACCTTGACCTTCTATATTTATCATGAGATCTGTAAAGATTAGAGGGAATTCTATGTTGTATTACATTTAAATATAATGACTCAAAAAGAAACAAATCATTTTTTTCCCCGAAATTCTATAGCCTCTTTAAAAAAGTAGATCCAGATCAGCTTGCTTCACTAGTTTCTAAGAACCCGACTGTTCAGGATCCACACTGGTTTTCACCGACCAGAATAAATCCATATTTACAATTTGCCAATATATATATCATTGAAAATTCATAGAACATTATATATGTATAATTTGTTTGCGTTGATGATTTTGTCCCAGTTAACAATTCTTCAGTCATATCGGGAGCGTTTTCCCATCTTCCTAGGTTGAACCAGAGGATAAAATTATTGCTCAAGGACACAATACAGTGCCTCTGGCAAGTCTCGATCTAGCAACCCTTTGATTCAAAGTCAAACACTCCACCAACTGAGCCACTATGCTTCTCATGTGTATTTATTCTTCTTTT
>OZ026527.1:92829360-92966000 GCA_964019695.1 Loripinus fragilis | reverse complement strand
ATATTGTAATTGTAAAGCAAATAAGTGTGACCAGAAAATGCCACATGACCAGACAACATACCAATTTATGGCAATTAACAGTCACACTGCAGCAAACACACTACGTAAAGCAACTACTGTCGTGCCAACCAAGAGTGATAGTGACTTCCTGTTTTGTTTACAGGTTATCAGGGACGTATACTCGATAGATCACTTGTGTATTAATCCTATCCTATCGATTCGCATTAACTCAAGTGAAGTGTACAAGTTAGTATTTTACTTAGCAATTGTAAGCAAAATATTACGTCACTGTCACTCTTGGTTGGCACGACAGTAGCCCTCTCTTCCTCATTGAGATAATTTGCAAAATTAAGGACACAAAGTATTGTTTACAAAACAAAGGCCTAACGCCAATCCCCACTATCAAAGGGAGCAACAATTAACAATGAAAAAATAACAACAGAACCACCACCTTATACTGATATGTCAGAAGAAATTGCTTAAAATAGGAGATTATATAGTAAACTATATCTTAGCAAAATTAAGCATGCACTTTTACGATAAACATCTCATTAGATAAAGATGTATACAACTTATATTTTCAAAGTAAGTAAGGGTGCAAAGATCAGGAATCGATACAATCAAGTACCACACCTGACCCAGGATACCAATGGGAAAGTGACAAACTCACAGTAGACACCACAAACGAGAGCCAAGAGGTCAGCCCTTTCCCAGCAGGTGACCACAAAGCACATATAAACAGACATGCACAAAGACATAGCAAACACAAGACAGAACAAAAACATTAAAGATCCACAAAAGAAGTACCGCCTTGGAACGGTCAGTAAAATATTTAACTGGAGGGCTTAAACCGGTTTTACGGCGCCAACCTCACCCTTAATTCAGATGTGGATCAAGACACATAGATATTTGGTTTGCATGAAAGACCCCTAACTTATCAATGCATCATCTCCTGTAATATTTTTACTTCATTATTCAAACTATAGTTTCTATTCGTTCTAATCATCCCATTAGTGTGGCTTACTTAGAAATCATGTCTATTCATATTAGTTTTAATTCAATTATTTTAAAGTAATCCACAAATAATAATTTACTTGTATATGACAAAATAAATCAATGTATTATCGGTAAGTAACGTGTCGCTAGATAATACCAACTTTTGTGATCCCTAAAATATATAATGAATACGTCGTCATTAGTATATATGTATATGATCTAACACGAGTGTTCCTTTATCATTGAATTTATTAAACGAGTTGAGGAAAAGCGATAAAATGCAAGACTTGCAATAAAGTATTTATAATTGCTTTTGGCAACAAATATTACATTAGCACCAACGTAAGATTCTATCCATCATACCACAGTAGAATTACTTTGAAATCGCATTTGTACGTGAAAAGTGAGGATTTTATCATTATATGCACAACGTTGCTATGGATGCCATTACATAACGCTACAAAGTGGCTAATCGATTTAGAAACATGGCCTTATATCACTCTCAGTTGCGACGCCATGTGTGATCAAAGAATACTAAAATGTTTTGACTTACAGCTCATGTCCTATGTCACCGGCTCCATGTTCAAGTTTCAACATGAATCAACCTGGTCCCAATCCTCACACGCTGTTTGGTGCACTTGTTGGTGGGCCAGGACAAAATGATGATTATGTTGATAAACGTACTGATTATGTTCACAATGAAGTGGCTGTTGATTACAATGCTGGCTTTCAATCTGCTGTTGCTGGTAAGTTTTATTTGCTTATTAGACATGCCTTGAGGTTATATAAATAGAGAATACTAGGTTAGCGTCTTTTGATATCAAGTTTACCAGGCAAGGCTTTGAGAACGCATGTTGGCATCGCGAGGCTTGCCAAGCGATTCAACATGCGTTCTCAAAGCCGAGCCTGGTAAGCTTGATATCAAAAGACGCGAACCTGGTATTCTATTTATCAGTTTACCCATTGTTAAACACTCTTCAAAGTAGCGATTATGACGTACTTTTTATTTTTGTTTTAATTCAGCGTCATTAGCGAGGTCATTCAAAAAGTGCAACGTCATCATGACCTGATAAAGGTAACATGCCGTGAGATAGGAAGCGTTTATTAGGTCATGTTGAAACAATTCAGTTATTATTAGGGATGACTGATAAAGGATCTAACATGAGTGTTCATGCTTTATTGAATTTATTAAACGAGTTTGGGAAAAGAGATAAAATGCGAGGCTTGCCGAGCATTTTATCTCTTTTTCGCAACGAGTTTAATAAATTCAATAATACAAGAGCACAAATGTTAGATTCTATTTATCATATGACATCAAGATTACTTTGAAATCTCATTTCTGGACTAAAAACGTCATACTTTTGTCATTATGTCATTGTTGTTACGGATGTCATAACGTTTCCCGTAAATCTATCGACCACTAGTGGTTTATCTATTTTATTGCATGGCGTTATTTTACTCCCAGACGCGACGTCATGTGATAAAAAACGCATTTTAACATTTATGAGCAGGATAAATTTCAACCTCAGTTGGTTTAAAAATGTAAACGTTTTATAATCTCGGAGCAAGAATGAACTTTCCTACTTCTGCATGCAGTTCAAGATGAATCAAGTTGAGAAGATGAATTTGTTTTAAAGCTTGTTTTATATTGCCGATGTCTCTCAGAATTGAATTTGGTGAGTGGCATCCTCTTCTGGTATATTAATATATTACAAATATATGATGTATTTTCATTCAGAAGTACTCTCTAATTTAACAAATAAAACTTATCAAATATCCTTCAAATGTGTACAATTGCCAATTGCGTAGAAATGTCCAAATATGAGCCCTAAACTCATAATCACCAAAATATCGTGCGCTAGCCCATGTATGTGGGGGGAATTTTCATTAATAGTGTTTTTGAAGTATGTTTGGATATAAAAATAAAACATTATAAAATATCCTTAAATCATTTTGAAAAGAATGTATGTAGGTTTGACAATAAAAGTCAAGGCAAATAATAATACATGTGCTATTAACATTTACATTGTTGTTCGTATAATGCTATTTTCAGAGGTTTGTGTTCCAATGCAATGAAATCGAACAAAAAATATCTGCAGAAACAAACTAAATTTACTTTTTGACCCGCGCAGAATTTTTGTCCTCAGTATATTTGCAGCAGACAGCATTACTAAGTTTCAACAATTCATTTTAAGCGATCCAAATTGCTTTGAAGTATCAAGCATTTTGTTTTCCGGTGCAGTAGACATTGGTGCTTTATATAGAGGACCTTACATGATTGCTAATGTTTTATTGAATTTATTAAACGAGTGAGGAAAAAGAGATAAAATGCGAGGCTTGCCGAGCATTTCGTCTCTTATTCGCAACGAGTTTAATAAATTCAATAATACAAGAGCACGAATGTTAGATTATATTTATCATATGACAAATACTTTGAAATCTGATTTCTGTCGTAAAAACGTTATAATTTTGTCAATATATACGCAACTTTTTTATGGACGTCATACCGTTTCCCTTAAATCTTGTGGTGTATCGATTTTATTGTATGGCGTTATTTCACTCCCAGACGCGACGTCATATGATAAACATCATTTCAGAATGCAGCATTTAATCGGGTCTGCGCTGTTTGTTTAGAAAAGATCCAGAGACATAACGACGGTAGTTTTTGAACGTCATAGACTGTGACCTCTCAAAATTTATAGTATACCTTCATATACTTATTGTATCAATATGCATGGAAGAATCTATAAGTATAATGAAAGTTAAAAGATTTATACAGGTCAGATGTTTATTTCAAGTTTGAATGCAAGGTCATATGACACTTGCTTGCACACAATCTTTTTTAGCAAAATCTAAACCAAAAAAAGGTGCACTGCTTAATTTCAAATTCTCTGTTCTTGTCTTTTCAGGTCTTAAAGCTCTGTATCTTCGACATTATATGCCATAGTTGGTATTTATTTCAATACCTTTACTTTATTTAGAAATATGTTATATTAAACTGTTTGAAAAGCGTTTGTGTTACTGTAATTACAGTGTATGTCCTAGTTTTATTCAACACTTATGATCGAAAACCCCTTAACAGGTACTTTAGCAATCTGTAAAGATCCTGATAAAATGCCTCATATTGCGGGGTCTGCACTGTTTGCTAAGAAGAAATCGGCCTTCAGACAAAGAAATACAATATTGTTTTGGAAAGTGTATTAAAGTAAAGTAAGTAAGGGTGCAAAGATCAGGAATCGATACAATCAAGTACCACACCTGACCCAGGATACCAATGGGAAAGTGACCAACTCACAGTAGACACCACAAACGAGAGCCAAGAGGTCAGCCCTTTCCCAGCAGGTGACCACAAAGCACATATAAACAGACGCGCACAAAACATAGCAAACACAAGACCCTCAATACTGTATGTATAATGGACTATCGTGATTTAACTTATCTAATAAAATGGAACTTCCATTGTTCTAAAAAGGATTAAACGCAGTACTACCGCTCACAATCCATGTTACAGAAACTAATACCAGTCCCTGCTATTTATACATATTTGTCTACAATATTGAAAAGTCAGGTCAATTCAGCAATAGAACTAACGTGGCATACATAATACCACCAAATCCGATTTATGGGGTTTCATTATTGCAATAGACTGCAAGCTTGGTGGTCAACCCAATCACGGTTGGCAACTTTGCTTTCCTCTTTAATTGCATGCGGGTGGGTCTGACATCAGACTCTATGACGGTCCCGACTTAAAGATTTATCTATTGATGAGATGGTAGGGGCCTGATGCATTGGCTGTTTGTTGGGCCCACCAGGGTTTACCTGTTGGATTTCTTTTGCTCCGGTATTCATTTTTATTTGCTGTTGAGTCCTTATCTTTGCTTTATCTCCTAGTTATATCTTGATTTATATGTTTAAGGAGATGATGCATTGATAAGTTAGGGGTCTTTCATGCAAACCAACTATCTATGTGTCTTGATCCACATCTGAATTAAGGGTGAGGTTGGCGCGCCATGAAACCGGTTTAAGCCCTTCAATAAAATATTTTACTGACCATTCCAAGGCGGTACTTCTTTTGTGGATCTTTTGTGGTTTTTTTGCTGTCTTGGTGTTGTTATGCCTTTGTGCAAGTCTGTCTATATGTGCCTTGTGGTCACCTGCTGGGAAAGGGCTGACCTCTTGGCTCTCTTTTGTGGTGTCTAACTGTGAGTTTGCCACTTTCCCATCGGTATCCTGGGTCAGGCGTGGTACTTGATTGTATCGATTCCTGATCTTTGCACCCTTACTTATTGTGTTGACCAAATATTAGGGTAAAGATATTTCATACTATTATGTTCTAAACTACACGCAGTTGCAATGTCCAAGAAGCACTACATAACGGTGGGTAAAATATTTTACTAGTTGACCAAAACAAGCAATACATGAATGTATATTTAATCTAGTCCTTGAATGAGGTAAACCACTTTACAAACAAAAGGCTTAAGATGACCCTTAATCGCTCACATGAGATTTCAACGTCACAGTATTTTAAAAAGCCAATGTGTTGTAGACTTTTATATCTCATATAGGTACATATCAAAACTGTCTATACTTGCTGGTGGCCATGTTTTTCACTTGATAAAACCTGTGTTAGCAATTTTTGTAGAAGATCGCCTAATAACTGTTTCCGTCAAATTATTTTGATTTCTGATAATTGGTTCCAGAGGAGAGGTACATAAGAGAAACTGGCCACGCCCCCTGTTTGCCATGTTTTTGACGGATCAAATCATTTTTAGTTATTTTGTAAAAATTCATCTAGTTAGGAAGCCTCCATGTGACCTTAACATTTTTGTGCTTCAATAACAGCAGAATCTAGAGCGGATGTTTGGTACCAGTAAAATGTATTTAAGCCCCCAAGGCTTAGGCTGCTGTCCGTTCTGAGGAGGTGGTTCTGTTGTTGTTGATTCTTTGTTGATTAATACTCCCATTGTGGGATTCTGTATTTGTTTTATGCCAAGTTTTGTTATGTATTTCTTTATGTCCATTCTAGTTTTGCAATCATCTTGATCGGAGAGAGAGAGCTGGTTGCTATTTCGTCCTTGTGGATGGTGATTGTTGTGTGGCTCTTCCTCATGGTGCCATGGGTTTGTCTGCAGTTTGTGATTGTGGTATTTCCTGATCATACTCACTTAATATTTTCAAATAAGCATATCATGCTTAAGAGGAGACACTATTTTTGTTGTTGATCGATATTTAATTGTATACAGAGGCAAGAATCCATTAGATAACTTTTAGCTAAGAAGTTCCTTTAAGTGCGTCATAATCTCAACTAAATGCGTCCTGTTGTTTCAAAGTAAATAAGGCATACTCTCACAACACTCCAAACAAAGTGAACTATTTTGATTAAAATTTGTTACAGAAATTCAGCTAGATTTTCGTATTAGATTATACGGTAATAAAGAGAGTGGTGAGTTCAGACTTTGCTATTGAATATAGTAATTAGCAGAACTCTTAAATGAACTCTTCCTTCTGGATTGATGCAATAAACTTGGAATGGTCCAGTATATAATTCAAGGGGTCACAGGTTTCAAGTTCTAAACAAAATTGCAGTTGTTTTCCCTGAAGATATTTTTGTCTTAGCAACAGTGTAGACCCTGATGAAATGTCACATTATGCGGCATTTTATCTGGATCCTCTCTGTTTGCAGTTGTAATTACATATAAAGTATGCATTCGTTCTTCTTTTAACTGAATGACATCAGTTAGTCATCATGTAAAAAAAAGAAATTCAAGACTAACCAAGACATAGTCCATAGCCAAGATTTTGTTGTTGTTGTTGCTTTTATTTGTTTAGAGAAATTATATAATAAAACAATTGTTGACTATTGATGCATTGGACATGATATGATATCAACCTGAGAATACCTATATTGACCGCAGACAACCCCGTGGCACCGCGAGGAAGAGCCGCCCAACCACCACGAGACACCAGGAAGACAAATTAAACAGAGTGACAAGTCCAGCTTTACGTGAAGAGACATTATCATTCAAGAGATAAATGGCATGTAAACCAGTTTTCGGCCGAAGTTTTAAATAACACTGATTTAATGGCTGCTCTGAATAGAGAACAATATAGCATAACGCTCATAGTCCTTTTTACAATGCATGGTCTTCTGCTATGTCTTGTGTCCCACATGCGATCCCTAATCTTGCGCTGGGGTTCGAAAACCGAACCCAACTCACGTCCCCAGTCACTTTATATTGCGTCGGTTATAAGTTGGAAACATGCTAACAACTTCTTAGACATTTAAGACGGTCCTCCGTAGCTAAATGGGGACGCCAATGAGCACTTTTGCATCTTCAGCACATATTTTAAATGTTTGTAGCAGCTCCTTTTGAATTTGCAATCGTCTGGGCAGTGTATCTTGCATCAGTTCTTACACGATTTTCTACCTATTTATGATTTTTGGAACAATAACAGTCTGGGTCTTCCTGATTTATGAGAGTTTTATTTCTATCTATCACAGAGTTAAATTTAGTCACACAAACTGTTGACAATTGCACTTCATTAGGTCCATAAACAGTACAAAAACTTGTCATAAATTTTCTTCTTCATTTTTTACAGTGTTCGTCACAAGTTTGGGTGTGCAGACATATTTGTAACGTGATTTCCAACCCTATTTTCACTGCTGTCCATAGATAGAGCATGTATTATGATCTACCTGTTAAGCGTACATGTATGAAATGGGTATCAATCTGAAGCTAACATCACAGAGTGTACGTGCATTTAAGTATTATACTAGTTTATTTACAATTGAAGATTAAAATACACTTGTTGCAATACATTTTGTCAGATCCCTGTATTAAGATGTACAATACACTGAACTGAAGTTCTAAGTGGCCACTTTTCAATTTCATTTTTTTAGACTAAGCGCTAATGATATTGGAATGCATTCTGCCCAAATATGTGCATTCCAATGGACTAAAGTTAAGCGGTGGTTTAGAAGAGCTTTCTATCCAACAGAATTTTTGGGTTTAAAATGCAAAAATCAATTTTTGGAAGAAAATAAGCGTTTTGTGTGCAGTTTTTATTGAATTGAAGTTGATGTGATCACAAACCCGTCTAGCCGACTTGAAAAACACCAAACACTTAATGTTTTGCTTATAATATATTTTTTTGATTTTTTTAAAAATCTCAATATCTGCAATTTTCCCAAAATTTTCGAAAATCATCAGCTGCACATACTAAAATCATTGTATGTGTTTTATTTAATGTGACTTTGTTAGACCAAACACAATACAGATTGATCAGCCCATTTTCTAACGATATTTTTCAAGACTCGTGTCCACTTCCCGTTTGAAGGTGAAACTTTAAAGGTCATTTAAATGGCATATGTAAAAGATTTTTGATTTTATCAGTAGAACAGTGACGTCTTTTCATAATAAATAAAAGCTGAAAAATTCAATGCCGTGCCGCATATAATAAAGTATACAGAGCAATGAAAAGTTTGTATGCAAATTGCATGGTTAAAGCTAAAACTCTTTGACAAAGTTGTGATGGTGGCTCTCTTCGTGTTAACGTAGAAGAGAAATTGAGAGATTAATTTTCACAAAATTTTTGATTATTTTGCATCTTATATCACAGCTGTTATTATCAGCTTCAATCTAATTAAAATATAAATGGATAACGTATCTAAGCAATATTTTATATCACACTAAAATGTGTGATTTTTTGAAATGGGGACATTGTCCGTGCAAGATCTACCTGTCATTTTGAAATGAGATAATTTGCAGAGTCTTGACAAAGCCTTGGATTTTTTCATAGCATTAAAATTTTTAAAAGAGCGATTTTTATTTCTGAACCGGTGCAAAGAATGTAAGGTGGCCACTTATAACTTCGGTTCAGTGTATATCTGTTGGTGTCATGTTTCTCAAATAGGGAGCCATTAACAAAGAATAAAAGATAAGTATCAATTTTGTTTTGTTTTATTTTTCATTTAACCACATATAGATAGCAACTGCATGTTAACCGTATCATAGCTGACACATTCGGATATCATTGAAGAAGTAGGCAATGCTAACTTGGATCAGCTATTAGTGCAAAAGTGCACCAATACAACTTGATTAATAACCAAATAAATCAAGACATTTTGCATGTAATGCCATGTAAATGTCATTAACATTTTTTTTTTGAAAAATAACTGATCCAAGGTATGGCGTATTGGCCCAATAGTGGAAACAGTGCCTGTTGCACTGGCCAAAGGATTTGACTTGGGCCAGTGCAGCATGTATTGGATCCCTCAATAACAACATACTAAATGAATTGTATTTTATCATATGACGTCGCGTCTCGTTGTGCAATAAAATCTGTAAACCACTAGTGGCTTATCGATTTTCGGGAAACATTATGACGTCCATAACAAAGTTGCGTACATGATGACAAAATCATAACGTTTTTATGCCAGAAATCAGATTTCAAAGTATTTGTCATATGATAAATAGAATCTAACATTCGTGCTCTTGTATTATTGAACTTATTAAACTCGTTGCGAAAAAGAGATAAAATGCTCGGCAAGCCTCGCATCTTACCTCATTTCCCCAACTCGTTTAATAAATTCAATAAAACATCAGCACTCATGTAAGATCCTCTATATAAATGAGAAACCAGCAAGAGCTATCAACATTTGGCAGCGGGGGCAGCTGGAAGAGAATTAGTCAGTGAGAAGTGCTTCAGACCTGAAATAAACAAAGCGTGAAGGTCATTAGAAATCAGAAAATCAGAAAAAACAAGTGCGGATCCAGAGGGGGACAGGGGGTCCGGACCCCCCCCTCTGGAAAATCACAAAAATATAGGGTTTCTTAGCAATACTCGTCCGGAGCCCCTGAAAAATCACAAAGCTACCAAGCTAGCATTCAATGTTGGGCCAACATCGGCCCGCCAGCGGAACGCCATTTAAATGGCGTTTCGCTGGCGGGCCGATAATGGCCCATTTATATTGATATTGGGTTCCTCTAGATCCTCAACAACTAAAATAATAATAATTATAATAATAATAATAAAAAATATCATAAATTTGGACCCCCTCTGACAAAACTTTCTGGATCCGCACATGAAAAGCAAGAGATATTCACTGTGCATCGATGAAAGCAAGCTTGCTGAGTTTTTTTTAATATGGTACATACAAGAGTTTTGGAAAGTTATTATAAGCTACCCGCTATTATACAATGATGGATATAACAATAATGAAAGGTAGCTGTTTTCAGTATTCTATTAATTTGACTGTATCTTTTCAGCTTGGATTTAAATATTGGTTTTTCTCTGAGATTATGAACTTTCATAGTTACCATATTTGCCCAACTAAGGCCAACATTCCAAATTAATAAAATATTGCAGACCAAGATTTGACCAAATCAGCGCACTGTGCATATCATTTTCCTAAAATAGGCCATACTTTATTTTGAATTCAAGTGCTTATCCAAAACAGCTGGCTTTTTGGCCTTTTATAAAAGTAAGAAAGACAGCAAGGATCAGGAATCGATACAATTAAGTACCACACCTGTCCCAGGATACCAAATGGGAAAGTAACAAAATCATAGCAAACATCACAAACAAGTGCCAAGTCTTATGAAGCAATGAAGTCAGCTGATTATGATTCACACAGATTATCACCCACAGTATAACTTTTATCAACAGAGATATCGCTGCCGTAGATTAAATTGAAATAGCATTCACAACTAGATGTTTACTAAATGTGTAATTTTAAAAGCATGTGCGCTCACAACGTTGCATTTGGTATATTCAGCTGCATCATAGAAGTAACTCTCATTTCAATATTACGCACGTACATAGTAAAAAAAATGGTGCATATTCAGTTAAATTCACCAAGTGTGGAAATCATTACGCTGTTACGCATGTGCATAAAAATAATATATACGTATTCAGATGAATTCACCAAGTGTCGAAATCAAGTTTTCCCAACCACAAAGGACTGCTCCTAAAAGAAAGAATTCGCTCCCGCTTGGAGCGAATTCTTTCCTTTAAGAGCAGTCGCAGAGGGGGTGACTTCTTTCCTTTTAGGCAGTTCTATTTATGAAAAGGGGAGCAATAGGTAATAATCACTGCTCGTTTCAGAAGTATCCCTTTGATGTGCGTAACAACATGTATGTCAGTATTCTTTCTACGCCCATGTGTATTCAAATTCACTTACCAGCAAGAGCTGACTGGAACCCAGCGTTATAGTCACATGCCACCTCATTCTTGACGTAATCGTCTCTTCGATCTTGATAGTTGTCGTTACCGTCAGGACCGCCCACCAACGCACCCTTTAGCAAATTGGGATTCGGGCCTCCATTCCCTATATTACACTGGGTTGTAGTGGTTGGGCACGAGCTAAATGAAAGATTCAATTGAATACAACTGACTCTCAATAACTCAAACGTCATGGGGTAATAGTTTTTAGACTGATTAATCAGTAGTTAGAGCTAAAGGGAGTTGATTTACAGGTATTTTTTTCACCAAAAAGTTATTTTCCTTATTATCTACCAAATATATGAGGAGCGCTGTGGCCCAGTGATAGAGTGCTTCACTCGAAATCGATGGTTTGCAGGTTCGACTGCATTGTGTCCTTGGGCAAGGAACTTAATCCTCTGCTTCGTACTTCAACCTAAAAAGACCTGTCCCAACTTGACTGAAAAAAATCTTGTCTTGGACGTAAATAATCAAAACAAACAAACAAATAAAAAATATGCGTTTTTGATACTCAAAAGTTGCCTTTCGAAACCAATCACATTAATATCGCATCTGGTTAAACACTGCTTGCTATAATAAAAAATCTTTATTGACATAAATATATCAAAATTTAGAAATTATAACATGCTACCCATTAATTTGTTTACCATTTCAAGTTTATTGTATCAAGCCAGGGCTCGAGATTGTAAAAAAATTTTATGCTCCACTCAACTGAACATGAAATTTATCCTGCTGATAATTATTAAAATGCCAATGACTGTTGGCTATTTAACATTTATTTGTGGGAGAAATATACAATCTGAGAGCTTTAAAGCAAGAACAATCTTTATTTTTCAGCAGTTTAGTTTATAAATAGCTATACATAGCTTTTTGTTGTCTCTGTTTATACTCTCCGACTTAAAATAAATTTTGTCTTATTTGTCTTATGTCTTATAAGCAGTCTTTTAAAAAATACACTTCATGCTCAGTTAAGTTAAGCGTGTAAAGTATAATAATGTCTGGACCAGGCCTCGAGGTTATAAAACTTGAGTTCATTCTCAGACTCAAAATAAAGTGCAGTCTGATTGGCTGCTTGCGGACAAGCAGCCAATCATTGCGCTTGATTTTGAGTCTGAGACTGTACTCAAGTGTTATAACCTCGAGGTCAGATAGAAGAATCCATCAGTATACAAAGGCTTAGCCACTGGTGTTAACCACATACCTGCCTCTGTGATGTGGGTGTGTTGGTGTCTAGATCAAAAGCCTATCTCAAAGCTCATATGTTTTTTATTGTCTCCTAATAGGTCGTACTAACCTGCCTCTGTGATGGGGATGTGTTGGGTATCTGGATCCAAAACCTATCTCAAAGCTCATGTGTTGTTTATTTTCTCGTAATAGGTAGTACTAACCTGCCTCTGTGATGTGGATGTGTTTGGTGTCTAGATCAAAAGGCCAATCTCAAAGCTCATATGTTTTTATTGTCTCCTAACAGGTAGGACCTACCAACCACTGTGATATGGATGTGTTGGGTATCTGGATCCAAAGCCTATTTCAAAGCTGATATGTTGTTTATTGTCTCTTAATAGGTAGTACTAACCTGCATATTGATGGGGATGTGTTGGGTATTTGGATCGCAAACCTATCTCCAAGCTCATGTGTTGATAATTGTCTCCTAATAGGTAGTACCTACCTGCCTTATTGATGTGGATGTGTTGGGTATCTCGATCCAAAGCCTATCACAAAACTCATGTGTTGTGTATTGTCTCCTTATAGGTATTACTAACCTGTCTCTGTGATGTGGATGTGTTTGGTATTTAGATCCAAAGCATATCTCAAGGCTTATATATTGTTTATTATCTACTAAAAGGTCGTACCTACCTGCCTCTGTGATGTGTATGTGTAGGGTATCTCAATTCAAAGCATATCTAAAAGCTCATGTGTTGTTAATTGTCTCTTACTAGGTATAACCTACCTGCCTCTGTGATGTGTATGTGTAGGGTATCTCAATTCAAAGCATATCTCAAAGCTCATGCGTTGTTAATTGTCTCCTACTAGGTATAACCTACCTGCCTCTGTGATGTGTATGTGTAGGGTATCTCAATTCAAAGCATATCTCAAAGCTCATGTGTTGTTAATTGTCTCTTACTAGGTATAACCTACCTGCCTCTGTGATGTGTATGTGTAGGGTATCTCAATTCAAAGCATATCTCAAAGCCCATGCGTTGTTAATTGTCTACTACTAGGTATAACCTACCTGCCTCTGTGATGTGTATGTGAAGGGTATCTCAATTCAAAGCACATCTCAAAGCTCATGCGTTGTTAATTGTCTACTACTAGGTATAACCTACCTGCCTCTGTGATGTGTATGTGTTTGGTATCTGGAACCAAAGCCTATCTCGAAGCTCATGTATTGTTTATTATCTCCTAATAGGTAGTACTAACCTGCCTCTGTGATGTGGATGTGTTGGGTATCTCGATCCAAAACCTATCTCAAAACTCATGTGTTGTTTATTGTCTCCTAATAAGTAGTTGATCTGGCTCATGGCCCATGTCTTAAACTGGTCTGCGTTGATGCCATCCTCGGCAGCCATTACAGCGACGAAAGCAGCGTTGGCTAGTAAATAGAGAACATAAGGTGAGTTTCTTTTGATACTATTCTTTGAGAACGCCCGATTCAACATGCATTCTCAAACAGGAGCATTTTATACTACTTAGTTATCAATTTATCCCTTGGTTTGTTCTTTAAATTGGTTTGGTTTGGTTATGGTTTGGTTCCAGTTTACGTTCCAGTCAACAGCTATGGACATGTCAGGAAAGTCAATTCACCTAACTACACTTTTTTCCTGGACTAAGCAGTTAACCAGTACTTCGTGCACATAATTTCGCTTGTAACTCTTCTTGAAATAGCGAAAGGGAAGAGAATGACCATAGAAACTATGTCATGGTCAATCGAACGGAGCTGGGACCAGGGACTGCAGTCAGTCACTTTACAGACTGCGCTACGTGGCCTGTCATCTTTAAATTAGAGATTTCGACCTATTCATAGGTAGTTTTGCGTCGATTCAGAGTCATAAAGTGCAACCACATTGACATGATAAAGATAACGGATTAGTGAGTTAGACTTTTATCAGGTCAACGTGTAAAATTGCGATTAATATGAGAGGTGACTTAGATTAACTTTCACCTGATTTGAATTCCAAAGTTATTTAAGACCCACCTACAGACTGTTTCAATTGAGTATGACACCACCTCCACTTCGACTTTCTAGCCCCCCCCCCCCCACATTCCAAAATCTAAGACTTAAATAATGAAGGGCCACTTATAAAGCAATAGTTCAGAATTATGATATTTAACTTTTTGCATGCTTTGAAATTGTTCATGATTTTGTGTCAACTGCTGAATTTTTTTTCAAATTGAATTTTAAAAAATATTTCATGGACACTTACAATACATTTTATTCTCATTGTATCACTCGTTATTTTACTCTAGTTGAGCCCACAAAAATATCCCGACATGACTAAAATTTATTGACTGGGAAGTTAAGCATCAACTCCAAAAAAAAAAAAAAAAAAAAAAGACTCTGCAAGAAAGACTGTAGAGAGTCTTCTAAATTGCAACAGAAGATGAAGCAAGAAATATTTTTAAAAAAGATAATCGGCTGCATTAAATTGTGGAACTGTTTTTATATGTATAGCTGTTTGTTACAGTGCTACTGAGACACGGGTGGGCATCAGCGGAACTACCTCGTCACATCCAGGACCTTTCGCGGTAGTGGCATTGTCACTACCGCAAAAAGGTCCTGGATGTGACGAAGGAACAAATTTACGTTGACGCGATTTAGCGGTAGTTCCGCTGATGCCAACCCGTGTGAGAGGACCGTGTCAATACATTAAATGTACTGGTTTAACTGCCTAGAAATAAAAGTAGTAAGCAAACCTCCTGTCCCATTTTATTCCAGACAAATCCGACTTGATAATATCACAATGGTTTTATTATTGCAATGGTCTTTAAACCAATACAAGACACTATTCACTTTGGCGCAATTTTTTGGTATGACTCAACTCAAAATATGTCGAAGGTTTGCAGACGACATTTTCAAATTGTGATATGAAAATATTGGAATACACAAAGGGGTAAGAAAGTTTATGTGTAAATAGTGATTGTCAATGACCTCATTGCGTGTATGTTCTGTTTAACAGATGATTCTATGATCGGCATTGCAGTTAACCCTTAAACCGCCAATAAAAAATACATCTGAAAAGGTCATCTGCTGAAGTCGTCTGCTGCAAATAATTGCAAAACATTACTGATGAATTAAGTAACAAACAGCGTGGACCCAGAACAAACTGCTCATATAGAAACAGTCTGATCTTGGTCAACACTGTTTACCATAGAGGCTTCTTGACTGTTTCAGCAGACGAGAAAAGCAGACGAATTATGTTGCGATTGGCGCATTAAGGGTTAATAGATCTGAGATTTGTCTGCTTTCTGCTTCTTAGAAGAAAAGTGCAGAAGTATCCGTCTGCTTTAGTATGTATCCATTGATTTTGCTTTTAATTTCAGTGGCAGAAGTATTCCAGAAATACTTTGTATGGACAGTCTGGTTATTCACCAATGAGGTCTTCATATCTTTAGCAGATGGTCTAAAATGCAAACTTCTGACTATGTTTGATTGGTTGAAATTTAGAAAGGCGAATTGATATCATATGGCTGCTTGCAGTAGCACATGAAAAAAGACGTCTTAAGTCTAGTATCTCACTAGCTAAATATGTTTATCCATAGAATAACACATATTTTTTGCAGCAAAAGACAATTTCAAATTTTGCTGCTTTTTCAAAAATAACAAAGCATGAAATTTCATGAGAAGGTCTGAGACATGATATTTCATGAGAGTCGTCTACCAGCATACTTAAGTATAGCCCCCTTTTGTTATAGCCCTGCTTTGAAAAAGTGGAGGCTATATTGGATTTAGGTTATCTGTCATTCCGTCCATCATTCCTTCATTTCATCCATCACATTTCGTTTCTGCTCAATATCTTAAGAATAACTTGATAGAATTTTACCAAATTTTGTATGTGCATTGATATTCACATGATCTAGATTTGGGTCGCTATACATAATTATTTCGCGCATTTGTAACAGGACTATGGCCCTTGACTGATCTCAGAATTTCGTTTCCCATCAATATCTCGAAGACGAATTAATATAATTTGACCTAATGTTGTAGGTGCATTGATTGACAAGATCTGGGTTGGGATTGTTACCTGTCATTTTTCAGCTTTGTCACAGAGTAATGGCCTATGACTGATTTAAGAATTTCTTTTCCGCTCAATATCTTGGGAACGAATTACCCGTAATAGAATTTGACCAAATTATGTATGTGCATTGATATTGACAAGATCTAGGTTGGGCTTGTTTCCTGTCATTTTTACGCGAATTTGTAACAGAGTTATGACCCTTGACTGATGTCAGAATTAGTTTCAGCTAAATATCTTGAGAACGAATTGATAGAATTTGACCAAATTTGCATGTATATTGGTATTGACAAGATCAAGGATGGGATTGTAACCTGTCATTTTTCGCAAGTTTATAACAGAGTTATGGCCCCTGGTTTATATCAGAATTTCGTTTACGCTCAATATCTTGAGAACAAATTGACAGCATTTTGTAATTTTGTAACAGAGTTATGGCCCTTGACTGATCTCAGAATATTGTTTCGTCTCAAGTTCTTGATAAGGAATTAATAAAATTCGACCAAATTTTGTATGTGCATTGATATTGACAAGATCTAGGTTGGGAGTGTTAGCTGTTATTTTTCGATCCTTTGTAACAGAGTTATGGTCCTTGACTGATGTCAGAATTTCGTTTCCTCTCAATATTTTGAAAACGAATTAATAGAATTTGACCAAATTTTGTAGTACATTGATATTGACAAGATCTAGGTTGGGATTGTTACCTGTTATTTTTCGCAAATTTATAACAGAGTTATGGCCCCTGATTTATGTCAGAATTTCGTTTTCGCTCAATATCTTTATAACAAATTGACATAATTTCACCAAATTTTGTAACAGAGTTTTGCCCATGACTGCTCTCAGAATTTCGTTTCCTCTTAATATCTTGATAACGAGTTAATGGAAATTGACTTAATTTTGTGTTTGCAATGATTTTGACCATATCTAGGTTGGGATTGTTACTAGTCATTTTTCGCGCCTTTGTAACAGAGTTAATGCCCTTGACTGATCTCAGAATTTAATTTCCTCTCAATATCTTGAAAACGATTTAATAGAATTTGACTAGATTTTGTATATGCGTTCATATTGACAATATAAAGGTTGGGCTTGTTACCTGTTATTTTCCAAGAATTTGTAGCAGAGTTATGGCCACCAAATTTTATATCCGTTCAAATTTTCCAAGAATTTGTAGCAGTTTTATGGCCACAAAATTTATATCCGTTCTATAACTTATTATCAAAGTGACAAATTTCACCAAATTTTGTTTATGCATTTATATTGACAAGATCTAGGTTGTGATTAATACCTGTCATTTGTTGTTGTTGTTTGTTGTTGTTGATTTGATTGTTTACGTCCCATCAACAATCTTTCAGTTATATAGGGACGGGTCTTCCTGGGTTGAACCAGTACTAAGCTAGGATTAATGTTCTTTCTCAAGGACACAACGCAGTGACGCTGGTGAAGCTCGAACCCGCGGCCCTTTGGTCTCGAATCAAGCACTCTACCACTGAGCCACTGCGCTCCCTAATACCTGTCATTTCTATTATTATTTGTAGCAGAGGTATGGCCTTTGATTGATGTCAATTTTTTTTTGTCTCAGTATCTTTAGAAATTGGCCCTTTTACAGCATGATCAGCGCTGCAGCAGGGCTATAGTCAGATTGTAGCTTTTTTGGAAAATTAGGAAGGATGACGCAAAATTTGTTGTCTGTTTTCCCTCATGGACGATAGTAGGCAAAGCCATATCTTATACAACTGAATCTAACAGCACTACTTGTGCCTTGACTCGAGAAAACCTGTCTTCGGAGGTATGCAAACAGCAAAGGGGCAGACCAGCCTGCGCATCCGCGCAGTCTGATCAGCGCCTTTGTTATTCGCTTATTGGAAAGTATAAAATCTAGACATGCTACGAACGAAATTTAAATTTTCTAGCTAGTCTCTGTAACTGAGCAGGCTGGTTTTAATCTCACTTTGTAGGAAACACCGAAGACAGGTTTTCTCGCGACGAGGCCAGCTTAGTGTTTAGAAAGCGTATCACATGAGGCGAGTTCAATAATGTGAGCGCTTTCAAGCGCTCGTTGTACTGGTGTCAGGCTTTACACATTACGAATAAAGATAGGTACCAGTCAACGAGCGCCCAGCGAGCTCTCGCATTGTTGAACTCACCTCAGGAGTAGAACAGAGTAGATATTACTTGACTTTTCGCTTACTGAAAAGTCGGCAACTTTAATATTCATAACTGGGTGTGGTTCGGCTATTTCATCTGCTATGGAAGGGAAATCAGGTTTTATTTATAATTTGGTAAAGGGTAAATAAGCTTTTTGAGCCATGCAAACGTGCATGCATTTCATGAAAATCCTAACCGTATACACACTGAACTCACATTTATTAACCCTTAAAGCGCATAATCACAAAAAAGTATGTTTTTGTCGTCCACTAAACTATTTGAAGCCTCATAGATTAACAGTGTGAATCTTATAGGAGCAGTCTGATCTGGGTCCACAGTGTTTGCCTCCCTGCTTATGTTAAATATACATTTTCAGATGCAGTTATTTTGCTGGCGTTTTAAGGACTAAATAATGACTGAGGTTGTGGCACATGATGATAAAGTTACTTTTGAATAAAACCACGCCTCATTTTCAGCTTTTACCTATGCCTAAGGTTGACCAGTCCTAATTACGCATGCATGAGGCGCCGCCTTTACAGTAAGCGAAAAGTCAAGTAATACAACAGAGTAGAATCTGTACCTGCATATCTGTTAGCACCCCACTGATCACGGTAGGCTAGACCACACGGTGTCTGTGCGACACCACCACCAGGCATGTACGCTCTCACAAAACCTTCAACTGGTGTCTTGTACTTATCCTCCTTGGTAATTTCGTACAATAGAAGCTGAAAGGATTGAATCAACTCTTTAAATGAGCCGTGACATATGATTTCCAACAGTGTGACATTTTGACAAGTGTAGACTCAGACAAGCTTGTGCGGCCTCCTTTTAAGCTTAGAGACTCCAAATCATGGCCAGTCAGTAGCTTAACACTCACAGAATATTCAGGCGACCAACAAAGGCTCTGATCAGTCTGCGCATATGCGCAGGCTGGTCTGAGCCTTTGCTGGTCGCACATACCACATTATTAAAAATCTCATGTCATAGCTCAAATAGTCTCCAAATCTTATCATGTTTTATGACCAGGTATTGTGCCTGCAGGGATGTCGTAAAACTACCACTGTCAATATCTATGGGCATGGTACCAATCAACAAGTGTGATTACTGATCAAAGTCTATACTGTTCCTCCGCGTTGTGTATTTTTTTCTTAAGTCAATGATTAACAACCCTGAATTTTGTCAATTTATTTTACAAGTCCAAAGTGGAGTGATTTATTTTTATAATTTAATAATATTTTTTAGAAACCCGACTGTCCAAAACCTTTCCCAATTTCACTCTCTTGTGTCAAGCCAAAAAACTGATTTGGAAAAGGATGCACCCCGGTTTTGAGGTATCTCCAATCCATCTGTTCATAGAAGCGTATTTTCTATTGGTTATCGGTAAAGGTTAGGATAGTAGAGCCATTTCGATTGGTCGAAATGAAATTCACAAATATCATGGTCAAATTAAACCCTTGCTACGCCGAAGAACCTGAACCAATTTATGTTTTTATCAATTGTCATTCTAATGACGCCAAACTATGGCAAACGTTTCCATTCGAAACACAAACAGTGCAGACCTGATCAGACAGCTTCACCAGAAGCCAACTGTTCTGAGTCTGCAGTGTATTGAAATATTGTATGGCGCAGCAAGGTCGGATATACAACCCTTTACTGAACTCTATAGTCTACCATTAACAACCCTTCAGCTAGCTATATAAGTGTTTATCGGAAGACACTAAAAATGAGATCAAAAGAAATCGTGATATTTCTGATAGGTTGACCCTTGTTTTCTTCCGTTAATGAGCTGTCCACTTGAGTATTTCATAACTGCTGAAATTGGGCACATACATGCCATTACATGAATAAAAAGTACCTATACACTAAAGTGTTACATCACATATTTTGTGTTAGACGGTAGTTGACGTCTACTTACTGTAAGGTCTCGCGTAAGGACATGGGTTTTGTATAAAAGTAAAGGTTGATGTTAACGACCGCCCAATTGGGTCCTAATGAGTTATATTATATACTATATTGCAGGTTGAGCAGGATGTTAAGGACTAACATTTTGATGCTCTTCTTATTGACAAGTGCAGGCGCATTAATGCACAAAAATGTATTCTTTCATAAGATTGGGGGTTTCTCAATGTCAAGATCAAAATGGCTTATTTCCTTTGTAATAGACCTTAGTACATATGAGCGTTTCCTGGAGCGTCTAACCGGTGACATAAATAAGGTAGCCATTATGACTGATAAGGTGTTGAATGCTGCAGATACACCTGAGCATTCAAGGCTGAGAAATGAATATAAGGCCGTCCTTGATGGTATGCGGGGGGGAGATTTCTGTCATTAAAGGAGTTCACGCTGACATTGTAGAAAGTTTCAATGACTATAGACTATTAAAAGAGACGGACGGACAGGGCAGACATAAGCGTAAGGTGTTTGGCTTTATCGGAGATCTAATGAGTGACATATTTGACGTTGCCACGAATGCTGAAATTTCTAGCATTCAAAGAAATGTGTATAAATTGGCCGCTAATCAAGACACTTTGATGCATGTTGTGGAAGAGTCGCTATCTATACTTAATGTATCCAGAATGGATATTAAGGAAAACAGGCAAAGAATTAATGACTTGTTAATGCTAATTGGGTCAGTTGAGGATAAGGTTATTAATATGTCTAATCATTTAGAGCAAGAAATAAGAGAAGCCAGGACAATAGTGGTATTGTTTTCAAGGCTTAATACGTTAATAGGGGAACTAAAACTTGCCTTGTCAAGATCAATGTACTTCTATGTACATTTCCAAATACAAATACAAGCAGTAGCTATGCAGAAACTGTCACCAACGACAATTCCTGCAGAGCGATTACGCAATATGTTACTCGAAATTAAGGACAAGTTGCCACAGACAGTTGGATTACCACGTGATCCACGTGCGCATTTATTTGATTACTATAAACTTTTATCGTGTATACCTATTTTCGATGGTAAACACATTATTATTTCAATAAGGGTTCCCTTGGTGGAATATTCACAACAATTTGATATATTCCGTGCTTATTCCTTACCTGTGCCATTGTTAGGCAGGACAAGGGTTGATAAGGATGATAAAAAACTTTTAGCATATTATAAGCTAGAATCCAATTATTTGGCGATCAATTCAGATAGATCTCGGAAACTCAGGTTAAAGATTGTGTTCAATCAGGCTTGCAAATCTGTAACGTAAAAAGTCCTATAAGAAATGCTAATGTTGGGCTTAATTGTCTTTTAAGTAACTTCAATCAGGATAAGGTTCACGTCAAGAAATTTTGCAATGTATGGATACATCAAACCACTTTACCAACTGCATTTTATCTGTCTAATGATGTTTACTTGGTTATTTTGGATAAGCCAACAGTATTTCATTTGTCATGTAAGAAAGAAGAAAGTGGAAGACAGCAAGTTGATCCACCATTTGGTTTTTTGACATTACATAAGTTGTGTCAGGCTACGTCGAATCATTTTTCATTGTTAGGGTATTTTGAGGGTCGTTCAACAGAAAACATCGAAAACTTTGCAAGTAATATGTTGAAGGACTATAATATTTCAGACTTGAGGGTTTGGGATGACATAAATCGAATTGTTCCTTTCAGCAATGATACTATTAAAATTCCACCTAAATTAGCTAACTTAGAAGATTTTCCATTGGGTAATTTGATTGAAGACTTGCATAATAAATGGCAGATTGAACCTATAGCAGCAGAACATTTCCCACTATGGGGTTACTTAATAATTGTTATGTCTGTTATCATTATTCTTTGTGTTTTGGCCACATACTTACTGAAATGTAAGTTCAAAATTCTCAAAAACATGCCCTGCCTTGTCATGAGAAAGCCCAAAATAAGGGAAGGTCTTAAGACGAAACCGAGCGTGACAGAAGGTGACGACAACATGGTAGAAGTTGCCACATCTTTACTGACGGACATAGAGCGACCGACGACATCTAACAGAATCATAAAGGAGAAGTTTGTAGTGCTGGACACTAAATAATTGAAAAATTACTAAACCAGATGCTTTACCTCCACTTGGTTTCAGGTCATGGAACTCGACGCTAGATACATAAATTGCTGGGACACCTTTAACATGCTGATTGACCTGAATAAAGGGAGAGAAGAGCTGAAACAATGGATGAACTTAAACATCTCTAACTTTCGAGAGAATGAGCATCATCCGATTATGAGTAAGCCTGAGCAGGTGTTCACAGACATTGTGGTCGACAAAATTACTTCAAACTTTCCGAGGGAAGCTGACGACGTACAGACATTGATTGGCATGTGTATGCATGCCAAGGAATTAATAGAGAAGGCGTTGCCATTGCTTGAGATTCAAGGGGTTTCACCGAGATACCTGTACTGGCTATTATGTTTCCATTTATGTAGTCAGATGTTTTCTGAGACAGAGTATGAGTTTAAGTCATATATAGACCCCTACTTCATAGAGACAAGGGTTATGTGGTCCATGGCATTTCAAGCTATGCATGAGCATCAATGAGTACCAGTGTATGATACCATCAATCTCACTGGTATGAGAAGACTGCCATAAAAACAACAACCTATGATGTTGAACAATGACTATTATTCTTTCAGAAGCCATGTCTCAAGGAATAGCCAGCCCAAGTACGCCTACTGATCCAGCACGTGCTAAAGAATTATTGGAAGAACTGTACCAGCTTTATAATATTGATTTACTACAACCACTCAGATCGTGTATTCTGGGAATTCATCTGGTGACAGAATTCATAGAACATAAGTTAAACCAGGGAGTGGAGGAATCCACACTATTAGAATCGCTTATCGCATGGAAAACCAGGAATGACGTTGACAGAGCCACAAAAGCTACATCTACCGAGGACCTCCAGGACAGTGAAACGACAAATGAAGAGACCCCAATGTGAACTTATGTGTATATGTGACTTACATGTTACATGCCTTCCTGAATATTATTTTTGTAGAAAATCGCGCGAGGCGTAAATCTTATGCCTCATGCAATTGTCTTGTAGGTTCGGGAGGGATGTAACACTTTAGTGTATAGGTACTTTTTATTCATGTAATGGCATGTATGTGCCCAATTTCAGCAGTTATGAAATACTCAAGTGGACAGCTCATTAACAGAAGATAACAAGGGTCAACCTATCAGAAATATCACGATTTTTTTTGATCTCATTTTTAGTGTCTTCCGATAAACACTTATATAGCTAGCTGAAGGGTTGTTAATGGTAGACTATAGAGTTCAGTAAAGGGTTGTATATCCGACCTTGCTGCGCCATACAATATTTCAATACACTGCAGACTCAGAACAGTTGGCTTCTGGTGAAGCTGTCTGATCAGGTCTGCACTGTTTGTGTTTCGAATGGAAACGTTTGCCATAGTTTGGCGTCATTAGAATGACAATTGATAAAAACATAAATTGGTTCAGGTTCTTCGGCGTAGCAAGGGTTTAATTTGACCATGATATTTGTGAATTTCATTTCGACCAATCGAAATGGCTCTACTATCCTAACCTTTACCGATAACCAATAGAAAATACGCTTCTATGAACAGATGGGATTGGAGATACCTCAAAACCGGGGTGCATCCTTTTCCAAATCAGTTTTTTGGCTTGACACAAGAGAGTGAAATTGGGAAAGGTTTTGGACAGTCGGGTTTCTAAAAAATATTATTAAATTATAAAAATAAATCACTCCACTTTGGACTTGTAAAATAAATTGACAAAATTCAGGGTTGTTAATCATTGACTTAAGAAAAAAAAACACAACGCGGAGGAACAGTATAGACTTTGATCAGTAATCACACTTGTTGATTGGTACCGTGCCCATAGATATTGACAGTGGTACAAATGTGATTTGATCTTTGTACCAGAATGCATGGTTTTAAGGGGCCGTTTATATTATATGTAGCGGACCTGCATTAAATATATGAAATAAATTTATTTGAAAATGAGTTAATGCAAGAAAATTTAACATAAGCCAGCACATGAGATTTTGGTACAGTATCATATGAAAGGTTACTCATGGTGCAACAGTCATTTGAGCCGCGGCGTGAGATTTCCAACAATGTGGCATTTTGACATGCGTAGACTCAGGCAAGCCTGTGCAGCCCGCTTTAAGCTTCGAAACTCCAAATGATGTTCGTTCAGTAGCTTAACAGTCATAGAATTTTTAAGCGACTAGCAAAGGCTCTGATCAGACTGCGCATATGTGAAGGCTGGTCTGAGACTGTGATGGTCGCACATACCACATTGTTGGAAATCTCATGTCGCGGCTCATTTCTAAATAAAATACCGGCAGCGTGAAATTGGTAAAGTTACCTTTATATCATTTTGGCCTTAAGGTTATAAAACTTGTTTCATGCTCAACTCAGCTGGGCATAAAAGTATCTTGTTCATAAATGATAAAATGCCAACAATTGTTGGCATTTTAACATTTATTAGCAGGACAAATACAACTCCGGAGAGTTTTAAAGCAAGAAAAAACTAGTAGAAAATTAGCCAATGATCATTTCCGTTCAGTGTAGACTTGATACACTTGTGAGCTGTGTGTAAAGCAGACGCTGCGCCAGTGAATATAACATAACTTACATCTGCGGCAACATTTGTGTCATCCCAAGACAGAGCCCAAGGGACGCTGCCGGAGGAGAAGCCTTTAGCGTCTTGTAGATATTGGCTTTCTTGTGTTGCTTTATGAAGCCAGGCAGCAGCCACTGCTAGTTCATCATTATAGCCAGTAGACCTACAACACGAAATACAACGTATAGTTACATTTTATAGCCAGTAGACCTATAACACGTAATACAACGTATAGTTACATTTTATAGCCAGTAGACATATAACACGTGATAAATACACAGTTACATTTTCTAGCCAGTAGACATATAACACGTGATACAACGTACAGTAACATTTTATATCCAGTAGACCTTTAACACGTGATACAACGTACAGTTACATTTTATATCCAGTAGACATATAACACGTGATACAACGTACAGCTACATTTTATATCCAGAAGACATACAACACGTGATACAACGTACAGTTACATTTTATAGACATTAGACTTAAAACACGTGATACAACGTACAGTTACTTTTTACAGCCAGTAGATCTATAACACGTGATTAAACGTAAGGTTAGATTTTGTAACTTCATGACATATAACAAGTGATATGGGGTATAGTTACATGTTATAGCCAGTAGACCAATAACATGTGATGCAAAGTGCTGCTACATTTCATAGCCATAAGATCTATAGTACATGTGATCCAACGTAAAGTTACATTTTGCAGCCAGTAGACATATGACACGTGATACAATGTATAGTTACGTTTTATAGCCAGTATATCAATAACGCGTGACACAACGTATAGTTACATTTTAAAGCCAGTAGACTTATAAAACATGATACAACGTATAGTTACATTTTAAAGCTAGTAGACCTATAACACATAATACACCCCATGATTACATTTTACAGCCAGTTGACATCTAACATGTGATACATCGTACATTTACATTTTAACAGATAACTCGCTTTCCTGCAAACACATCTGAAAGTGTCACCTGTTAATGTCGTCTGCTATATTTAATTACTGACATCATTGGCTAATGTAAGTGAAGAGGAAAACAGTGTGGACCCAGATCTTGGTATTCACTGTCTGTCCAAGCTGCTTCTAACCATTACGAGGGACGTTTTTTTATGTTCGTAGAGAGGTAGATTTAATGAAAACGTCGAAAGTAAATGCATACATCATGCATATATTTGGAAAGATTGAGCTTTTATCTATACATGCAACCTTTAATTATTTCAAAATACATTCCTTTAATGCCATCTAAGAGGCACAGACATACCTATATATCGCACACTGGAAATATGGTAGAAATGTGACATTTTATAGACTTAGTCTCTGACAGAACGTTAGGAACAATAGCATGAAAATGGGTCAATAGCCATGCACAGCTTCTAATACTTCGGCTGCAGATCAAGGACACCACGTGCTTCAATATTATATAAACATTATAGCAAATGCGCAGTAATTATTGGATATGGAAGATTTGTTTGGAACCTCAGCAAACTGAACAGTAGCTATATAAACTTTTATTGTAAAGTAGAGGTTGGACACGGGCTTTTGAATGTGGCTTAATATGTTAGCTGTAAAGTAGTATTATATTTTTTCTTGTTTGTATGGTAATGGAAGTGTTGTGGTAACTTTCATCCTAAAACAAAGTTAATACTTTTGTTTTATTAGAAATGAACTGCAAAATAAATAGCCTTGTGGGTGCTAAAATCCCTTATTTTGTACATAAATGACGTCATGGAGAGTTACTATATTTAGAAAATACATTAAAACTGTTTTGGTGCTTCTAAACAGGTGTTGAAATCACTGCAATAAGAAAATTATGCAGATCCGATTGTTATTGTGTTTTCTACGTGGGGTTGATTTACCCCACCCACTTTTTTTTAACATGGGGGTATGCCAGTGCCGGAAGTTGCCAGTTACACGCTTAAATCGATACATCATTATAACTGCTGACGAATGATTGAGTATACAATGTGCTATGCAAAACCAGAAGAAATTTTAAAATGTGTTCATAATCGTAATTTTAACAGATATAATAACTAGCACTTGACTGTGATTATTTTGGTATATTGATGGGTGTTTTAAAATTGTTATAGAAGAGCAAACAACAAACTTATAGTTTTGCTGCACTTGTTGACGATTAGCGTTTGAATAATTAATTTTGGTGGAAAAGAAAAATCGGCTTGAAAAATGCTTATATCACCATAGCGAATGGAACTTAACAGCGTCTTATTTCCTGCTTTCTGCGTGGTTAAAATTGCATAGATTTCGACCAGTGTCATTTATTAGCCCTATTCAAAGCTATATATCTTGACCCAACTAAGCGCTAATGATGTAAAATTTATATCAGTTGATAGACAAAAGCTAGACCTTTCAAAATATGTATACTAATGGTACCGTGAATTCTATATTTGTAGAGATACAGCCCGATTCTACGAACATAAAAAATGACCCTCGTATATCAGACGACAAAAGCAGAAAATTTTATGGTTAAATGTAGTCAGGGTGGAGCCTAAGTCATCACGTGATCCAACATACGAGATTTTTGTACTTATTATGCGTGTGCAAAAGCTTCCAATACAAACACCCATGCTGACGTATGCAAGTGAGCTGGAGATTTAACCCTTTAAGCGCCAGCTACAATTTGCAGCAGACGACACTTTCAAATTTTGCTGCTTTTTCAAAAATGACGAATAAGGCATGATATTTCATGAGAATCGTCTGCTGGCAGACGGTTCTCATGAAAAATTATACCTTATTTTTCTCGAAAATTGGAAAAGATGTCGCCAAATTGATCGTCTGATGCAGTCGTGATTGGCGCTTTCATGGTTAAGTTTTGTCCTGAGTCTACATTGTCACAATCGAACTGCCTCGGCCAATTCCGTGATCTTCTGTAGAATCAGACCTCGGATGTACATCGAGGATCTACTCTGGTAACGTGGAGCTGACGTTACATAGCGTGACGCTGACGTCACAGAGGATACGCCGACCCAATAACAAGTGTGATTGCAGCTAAACCAACGGTTACAAATAAAGTTTATTTTAGTGGGTTTTTTTTGTTGTTTTTTTTATAAAAAATGAACTTCATTTATTCTGTTTATAAAACGTTTCAGATAATCAAGGATCTTAATTAGATTCTATCCACACGCTACAGTAGAATCTTCTATCTTCCTAACGCCAGTTACGGTTGATAAAATGGAGCTACTACGCCTTACATACATCCTAGGCTCGATTCTCAAATTGAGCTGAAGTTTCCGATTGTACACTATCAAAAAGAGAGACAAAGGCTCAGGCGAGACTGTGCGTATGCACAGACTTGTATGAGCCTTCACTGCTCGCAGATCATGCAGTAAACACCACAATCATATACAGTAAAACCTGTCTTAAGCGGCCACTCTCAAAAAGACCAAAAATGGGGTTTAAGACCAATTATCGCTTAATGCATATCCAAGGGGAGCATTCTGCAATACTTTCTACCTGCATTTGAGCTAACACATGAATTTAATACCTTTTTTGTCTACTTTTGATTGGCTCTGAAGACAGGTTTCACTGTATATCACTGAAAAACAATGGCATAACCTAATGGTAAATACGACAAAATAGAACTTGACATAGTTTTACGTTGGGATATGGTGACTGCAATTTAAACAACAACAAAAAAATACGAAGAGGCACATACATGTATTTCATTTTTGTGCATTTACTTTTGCACGGTTGCATATCTTTGATGCTAAGTAACTCGTATATGCAGCATGCTAATTAAAGCATCTAAATGCAGTATGCATGTTGATATCAGGCTGATTTGATTTGTTTTATTCCAGAGATGCAAGCATAAAATTGTGATTATTGCCCGACCCACATGTGTACACTATAGCCCCTATGCTAGTCCATCAGACTGTAAAATGCTCGTAACTCCAACAATTGTGAGAGTTTAACATTTATGAGCATGATAAAGTTCGTGCTCATTTGAGTTGAGCGTGAACACGTTTTATAATCTTGTTATTTTTGTTTTTCATGAACTTATTTTTATAGAGGGGGCTCACTTTCTTTTCGAGGGTAGTCCCACCATTATCCCTAAGGAAACATATGGCTCTGTGTGATTATCCAGGAAAGCCTGACCTCCGCCACAGCCCCACCCCTTCGATCTGCGCATCGGGTAGATGAACAATTTCAATTACCCACTCTTGTATGATTGCATGACAAATTTTGAGCGATACCCGCAGTGTTCTAAGTTTTTTAGGGATCATTCAGGCCAACCGAACATCCATGTGTCTTGATCCACAGAATAAGGGTGAGGTTGGTACCGTTAACTTTGTTTAAAGAAAGGAAGTAGTCAAAGCCGTCTAGTGAATTTTTGCTGACAGTTCTAAGGCATCATTTGTGGACCATTTTTGATGTTTGAGATTTGTGATTTTTTTTCTTGTGCTGTCCTGTCTGTCCCTGCTGGGAGGGGGTGACCGCGTGTTGTGTTTTCTTGTCTTTTGTAGCTTTCTCGTGCGGTATTCTGGGTAGGATGTGGTGCTTGACTGTATCGATTCCTGATCTATGCCTTCCTCTCTACTTTTATTAGTATTGTTCAGCAGTAGCGGATCCAGAGGGGGTTCAGGGGAATTGCTTTAGCCCCCTCCCCGCCCCCGGTTTTAAATATCCTAGGAAAATGAAATAAGATCGCAGTGAGACCAAATTATTTCATTTCCATGGAATATTTAAGGAAAATTAGATACAATTAGTAATGCGACCACACCCCCTAACCTTTTTACACACGAACCCCATTTCCAGAAATCCTGGATCCGCCTCTATTCAGTGATGCTATATGATACATACCCATAAAAATTTGATGCTTGCGAAACGCTCTGGCTATATATGCCCTTGTGATTTTTCGCAAATGCGTAGAGGCTCTTTGCCGCTGTTAAAAGTGTGTTAGCATAGCCACTCACTGAAAAAAAAATATATATATATAATTTACATGCTTTTATTCCTTGAACAGATATCATATAAAAAAACAAAAGAGTCAGCTGTTTTGATACTTGTTCTATTGTCAAACAACGAAGCCTCAGGCAATTATGTGAAAATGCGCTGATTTGCCAGAGCCTTTGCTGCAAGCATACACAAAATAATTGAGTCATGACATGAGATTTCCAACAATTTGGTATGTGCGACCAGCAAAGGCTCAGACCAGCCTGCATATACGCGCAGTCTGATCAGAGCCTTTACTAGTCGTTTGAATATTCTATGAGTGTTCAGCATCTGACTGAACATCATTTGGAGTGTCAAAGCTTAAATAGAGGCTGCACAGGCTCCTCTGAGTCTACACTTGTCAAAATGTCACATTGTTGGAAAGCACATGTCACGGCTCAATTATGAATGCGGATGATGACTACGACCAAACCTTTGACTTCTACTCTCAATACATATACCAGCACCAGATACTTTCCTGAGGCAATTTATAGAGTACGCGCTCTTGAAGGGGTCTGGGGGTACTTCCCATGTATGGGGCCAGGGGTGATGCATGTGGCAGAAAATGGTTTAGGGCATTTCAAAGGGCTAGGACGAGCCCTCAAGAAACAATATTAGGTGTTTTTTCTTCCAAAAATCAAATTAAGTACTGTATAACCTGTCTTAAACGGCCACTCAAAAAGAAGACCAAAATTGTTTTAAAACCGATTATCGCTTAATGCAGGTCAAACGAATTGCAGAATGCTCCAAGGGGAGCATTCCGCAATGCTTTCGACCTACATTATTAAAACTACCATTTGTCTTTAAGATATGTTTTGTCACTTTTTGAGTGGCCGCTTAAGACAGGTTTTGCTGTAACTGAAAATCCTATACTTGCAGCGTCAAGTTGTACGCACATGCGTATTTGCGTACACGTATAGTACTGCAAATATCAAGGCGCTGAGAGGGAGTTTAGGTGCCCTCTCTGTTAACAAGTTGAGTCATATACCAAAGTTACAGCCAATATCTACGGTTTATGAAAACCAATGATGTCGCATTTTGTGCCGTGTACATATCGAGTTATCTGCCCTTGAAATACCCCACCCACTTTTTAAGCCTGTGAAGCGATAATTATGCTAAAAGGAAAAATGATTGAAATTAATGAAACAGATCCAAATTTTTTACATATTTTCTTGTTGCAGATACTTTTAGGTATATAATAGGCAAATTTGATTACAAAATAATGTCTATGATTATATTTCCTGACATTTAAAGTACAAAATTTAGGTTTAAAAAACTGGCTGAAAAAAAATGCTCTTCCAATTTTAACGAGACTTTCTATTAATTCGATCCAAAGTTTCAAAATCACATTTCCATAGCCACACCAAAACCTTTGCTATGTAAGTATTGTAACAGTTACCTAGTACAGCAAGTTTAAATGCCCCAAAATGGCACAGAGAACATGTAGGTACCCCACCCACTTTTTAAGCTGGAGAAGCGATTATTGTGCTAAATTGAAAACCAATTGTGGTTGTTAAAATTGATCGGCAATTTTTGCATATTTTCTTTCAAACTATACTTTCAGATATGAAATAGGCATATTTCATCACACAATCATGTTTTCAACCATACCATCTTACATTGAAAGTACACATTAATTTCTAGAAAATGCGCCAGAAAAAATGCTATTCCAATTTTAACCAGACTCTACTTTAAATCTATCCAAAGTTTTAAAGTCACACTTTAAAGCTACACAACAATTTGTGCTACATTAAGTTATAAAATTTACATATGTTGGCAAGATCAAATGTCCCAAAGAGTCACGGAGAACATGGAAGTACCCCACCCACTTTTTATGTATAAAAAAAGAAATTCCTATTTCTTACCATTATGGATTTTTAAAAGGACCATCTTGTACCTTTATAAATATATAAATGGATCAGTATTTTGCGTACAAAAATAGATTTATATGACCTTGACCTCAATGTCATTCTAGAGGGCTTGAGTTCCTCTCCATTATCTCTTGGACAATATTTTGCCAAGATTTAACTCGAAATCTTATTGGCCAATTTAAGATATGCCAATGGGTACTTAATGTGCTCTTCTTGTTACAGATTTATGTTTGTGTTGTTATCAGAGAGACTTCATTTTGTCTCTTTCTGACAATAATCAAGCTGATGTTGTTGCAGCATTGAACTCTAAGTCAACATAATCTTTATTTCAAACAAATGGTAAGTCAAATATATCCCATTGAACTTCAGTTAAAGAAGGCAAATACCTTTGATACTGAAGCCCTCTTTTCGAACTTGGACCTGTCTATAACAAATGGCATAGTTTTTGAACTAGTTAATTTCTCATTTCTTGATGAATGTTTCTAGCTTCTCTTCCTATGGTGTATACATTTCGCAACTTATTCATTTTGCGAGAGTTTGTTCTAATGTTGGTAACTTCAACGAAGAAACCATTTTTTTAATTCTAATTATCTTTATACCCTAAAATCAGTCTTAAAATGGTTAAGGGTAGGAAACAATCAAGGGCAATAACTCTGTAAGTATGCAACTCCTAAACCGACATTATACAGTTTCTGAAACTAGGAATGTTAACGAACAATTTGGTATATAACACTACTTGTTGACAAAGAGGGCACCTAAAAGTCCTTAAGGAGACGACTTTTGAGCTCTCGTTTGCTCTGTACTGCAAATATCAAGGAATTGAGAGGGAGTTTATGTGCCCTCTCTGTCAACAAGCTGAGTCATATACAAAAGTTACAGCCAATATCTGCGGTTTATAAAAACAATGATGTCGCATTTGGTTCCGTGTACTTATCGAATTATCTGCCCGTGAAATACCCACCCACTTTCAAAGCTTGAGAAGCGATTATTATGCTAAAAGGAAAACAAATTATGATTTATGAAACGGACTCACAATTTTTGGCATACGTTTTTGTTGAAGATACTTTTAAATGTATGATAGGCAAATTTCATCACACACAAAGTCTATGATTATATTGGCAGGCATTTGAAGTATAAAATTTATGTTAAAATACTGTCAGAAAACAAATGCTCTTCCAATTTTGGCTCTCGTTTGTGGTGTCTACTATGAATTTGTCACTTTCCCATTGGTATCCTGGGTCAGGTGTGGTACTTGATTGTATCGATTCCTGATCTTTGCACCCTTACTTACTTTCTATTAATTCGTTATAAAATTTCAAAGTCACATTTCTTTAGCGAGACCATATCCTGTGCGACATAAAAATATAACTTTTACCTATGATAGCAAGCTCAAATGCCAAAAAAAGGGCATGATGAACATGAAAGTACCCCACCCACTTTTTGAGCTGTAAAAGCGATTATTGTGCTAACATGAAACTAATTGTTATTGTTAAAACAAATTCGTATTTTTTGCACATTTTCTTGTAACAAATACTTTTAGATGTGTAATAGGCGAATTTAACCACAAAATTAGGTTTGTACATTCAAAGTACAACATTTAAATTACGTTTAAAAAGTCAGAAGAAATGGCAGTCCAAGTTATAACATACTCTACTTTGATTCAGTCCATAGTTTCAAAGTCACATTTCTGTAGTGGGACCACAATCTGTGCTACACAAAATCATAGCCGTTACCTATGATAGCAAGTTAAACGCCCCAAAAGAGCAAGGAGAACATGGAAATACCCCACCCACTTATTTGTGCATACCATAATGAAATTCTTTTTTGTAACTTTCAGACTTGCGAGAGGAATCTTCTTCTACCTATGTGCATGTAAATATCTAATGAATTACTATTTTGTTTTTAAAAAATAATTTATTTGACCTTGATGTCTAGGTCATTCTGGACAAAGGTGTTTAAACTCTTGTATCACGTAACATTTACGTCCTGATTCTATCTGTTGTTGTGAACGACCAAAGGCAGTGTCTTTGAAGATTAGTTTTACCTCCTGATTACAAACTTATCACTTCTTATGATTAATATTAAAGTTTAAATTCGTTTGTTTGGCTCATTGCAAAACGTAGGCGTACCCCACCCACCTTTTTCGCCTGCATTGCTCACTAATTCGAACCTTTTGGAGAGTTGGACGGTCTTAACGATTGAACAATTGACATTATCGAAAATATAAAAAACGCTGGTATGTTCCGTTTGGGTGTTAATGGAAGTGGCATTAAAGTCAACACTAAAGCTACCCTCGAGCGTCTTTTCTAAATAATTGCAGGCACATTCTTGCGTTAATGGTCTGTTTACTCAGTCATATTGTTTTCCAAAAACTGGGTCAAGGTAAGCAGACAAGATATTTTACCTCACCTGAGCCATTTACTCAAAGTGAGCTGTTGTGATCTCGTTTGCCCGTTGTCTGTCGTCAACAATTGCTTCAAAAGACATCTCCTGCATTATTGGGTGGATTTTGACAAAACTTGACAGGGATGATCCATATATGGCCTTCATCAATTTAATTGTTTAAATGGTTTTATTCCATTTTAGACATGTATCTAGCTCAAATGGGCTAAAATAGACTTTGGAACTGAAAAAAATCAAAATACACAAAAAACACAAAGCATTGAACCTTGACGCTTAATATGAAGCATTACCTAGTAAACATCTACCAAGTCTGTTCCAATTATGGCACTGGGGCCAAAAGTGGTTCTGTCCTGGGGTTACAATATTTACATTGGCTAATTATAGGGAAAACATACAACACATCATCTTGCCTGAATCCACAAGGCCAAGGGCCTTGATATGTCTCTGTCTGTTCATTTGCGTCCATCTGTCTGCCTGGAACTGTTATCCATTAGCCATTGACCTGATTTGATTCATTTTGGTTTAAATGTTAATATCAACTGAGGTTTATCTTTACATTCCTTAACATTACATATACACGTTCAAAACCAAAGTTTTATTAAAACTACAGATACATCGAATATTGACAGCTGTAATGTTGGGAGTGATTATGCTTTTTTTCCTGACCTTACGAATGGTCATATCAGGTGAGCGACCAAGGACCCAAGAGCCCTCTTGTTTAGTATTGAACTTAAATTCGATAATAGCGAACCTAGTTGCTTCACAAATGATTGAAACACTCACAAAATGATTTTGCAGACATAAAACACCAGCTCGTTGCATATTTGAATGGTTGCAACAAACAATTGATCAGTCAAGTCATCCCCAGAGTTAAAGGGTTCGAAAATAATGTTCTTATTTTGCTATAAAACATAAATTGTGTGCACTCGTTTGGACCGACTCATTGATGCGCACCCACAATCTATATTTGGAGCAAACGTAAGAATGTATCAATCTTTCATCTGAAAATTATCAATTATCACAGCCTTAAAATGTTTTTGGTGGTACTATCATCCTGAGAGGAGCTGCTAACATGCTTAAAGCGATAATGTTCATTTAAGTACCTTTGGACTGAATAAAGCAGGGTTTTTTTCCGCATCGACATTGAAATTAAAGTCAAGATTTCCATAATACAATCCACTATTTGCCTGCTCATACAAATTTGGTAAATTTTGAAACATTGGCCGACTCCTCGCAAATTAGATAACTTTTGCCTAAACTTAGCAGCTTTTTCTGATGTAACCTTGAAACTAAGAAAACGGACCCAAAACCTTTATCATCTTTTGTCATAATCAGATATTAATTTCATTCAAATCTAGGTAACATCCGCTGACCCGCTCTAAAGACAATGCGCATTTAATTAGTTTTAGCCTAAATTTGACTTTTTTCTTATGTAACCTTGAATAATAAGGTCAAGGCCACAAAAACTGCATCAACTTTTATCATGTAGGTTTTAAATCATGCAAATTTGGTATAATCTGTTGAACCACTCCGAAGAAAATGTGCATTTAAAGGTTTTTGGCCTAAATTTAGAAGTTTCTTTTCCAATGTGACCTTAAAAATAAGGTCAAGGTCCCAAAACTTTTAGCAGCTTTTTGTCATGCCCATGTATTAGATTCATGTGAGCTTGGGTAAAATCCGCTGACCCAGTCTGAAGATAATATGCATTTAAGTAATTATTCACCTAAATCAAGCAATTTTTAATGTGACCTTGAAAATAAGATCAAGGTCTCAAAAACTTTAAACGGCTTATTGCCATATCCAGATTTTAAAATCATGCAAATTTGAGTAATATCCGCTGACCCACTGCAAAGATAATGTGCATTTAAGTATTTTGGCTTAAATTAGCAGCTTCGTTTTCTAATGTGACCTTGAAAATGAGGTTTGTCATGCCCATGTAAAAGATTCATGCGAATTTTGGAAAAATCAGCTTGAAGATAATGAGCATTTAATTATTTTTGCCCTAAACTTTGCAGTTTTTATTTTAATGTGACATTGAAAGTAAGAGTAAGGTCTCCAATTTATACTTTGGCTTGTTCTCATGTCCATATATTGAATTCATGCAAATTTGGATAAAATCCACTGACCCGATACGAGGATAATGTGCATTTAAGTATTTTTGGCCTAAATTTTGCAATTTCGATATATAATGTGACTTTGAAAATAAGGTCAAGGTCTCCTAAACTTAGGGCAAAATCAGCTGACCCAGTCTGAAGATAATGTGCATTTAAGTATTTTTTGCCCTAAATTTAGCAATTTTATTCTAATGTGACCTTGAAAATAGGGGCAAGGTCTCCAAAATTTTATCGGTTTTTTGTCATGTCCAGATATTGAATTCATGCAAATTTGGGTAAAATCTACTGACCCACTCCGAAGATAATGTGCATTTAAGTATTTTTGGCCTAAATTTTGCAATTTGTTTTTCTAATGTGACCTTGAAAATAAGGTCAAGGTCTGAAAAACTTTTTTAGCTTTTTGCCATGTCCATGTATTTGATTCATGCAAATTTGGGCAAAATCCAAGTGCTGTCCCACTCCGAAGATAATGTGAATTTAAGTAACTTTTCACCTAAATTTAGCAGTTTTTTTCTACTGTGACCTTGAAAATTAGGTCAAGGTCTCATAAACTTTATCGTTATTATGCCATGTCTAGTTATTAAAACCATGCAAATTTGGTTAAAATCCGCTGACCTACTCCGAAGATAACGTGAATTTTAGTAATTTTTGGCATAAATTTAGCAAACTTTTCTCTGTGTTGACCTTGAAAATGAGGTCAAGGTCACCTAACCCTAGACGACTTTTTATCGTACCTAGTTGCTGTATCCTTGCAAATTTTGATAAAATCCGATCACCCAATCAGGAGATATTAAACATATATCAAAGGGCCACACCTACTTTAGTGCTGACACCGACGCCGCCGCCTTCAGGGCCCACTACAAAAGGTATTCATCCCAATACCCTCTTTTGTCAGGTAAAATAAATAGAACGATTACATATTTTCCGTTTCTGATTCAAAACTTTAGACAAAAATACGTAAAACTGGTTATTTCCAGCAAAACAAGCACATTTTATGCTCATTTTATACCCTAAAATAAGTCTAAAGCCCCAGTTACACTGTCACGATTTTGGGCCACGGCAGAGCTACGACTCACCCCGATTTGTCAAATCGGGATGCATCGGCATGATTCTTAGTAGCGCCGTTGCGCCATCGTGATGCACCGGCGTGAATCGTAGTAGTACCGTGGTGATTCTTGAAGAATCTTGGTGATTCGGGAACCTCGAGGACAACGCTACGACGAGTTTAAACCGTTTAAACTCGTCGGGGTGGATCGTGTTGGATTGTGGGCGTGGCCTAAGTCGTAGCTCTACCGTAGCGGGATCAGGGTCATTCCTAGTGGCATCGTGGTAGTATTCGTCGTCATTCTTGGGCGTTCGGGGTTAATCGGGGTATCATCTGACAACACGATTCACCCCCGACTCATCCAGATTCACCCCGATTCACCAAGAATGCAGTACGACTGTCCTACGGTTATGTCGTGACTCTGCCGTAGTAGCATCGTAGTAGCACCGTCATGAATCGTAGAGGAGTCGTAGAGATACCGTATGAACGTCGTGAGACATCGTAGGGATTTCTGAATTTTCTGTTTTAACCATCCCGATGCATGCCGATTTGTCAATATAGGTCTCATCGGGACGAATCGTGATGAGTCGTAGCCAGAATGGGGAATGTGTAACTGGGGCTTAAAGAGTGTTTAGGGTAGGTAACTTTCAAGGGCCATAACTCTGTAAGTACGCGACTCCGACACCGACATCATTGGTTTTCTGAAACTAGGGATGCTAATAAACAATTTGGTATATAACACTACTTGTTAACAGAGAGGGCACCTAAAAGTCCTTAAGGAGGCGACTTTTGAGCTCTCGTTTGCTCTACTAGTAGGTACGCCCCTGAGCATGAACTTTTAAAGAAGGCTTATCGTATGCGATAATTTCCAGAGCTCTCTGGTGCTGGCCCAAATGAGTGTTGTTATTTTTGTTCACATCAACATTTTATGACGTATGCAACTGGAGGGGGGATTTGGAGGGTGGTGCTGAGCTGAGCCTGCAAATCCTCATAGTCTCGTCATACTGTATAATATTGGCATTGTCGCGAGAAAACCTGTCTTTGGGGTTTCCGACAAAGCGAGTTTCAAACCAGTCTCCTCAGCTACAGAGACTAGCAAGAAAATTGAAATTTCACCTATAGCAAGTAACCATATTATACTTTCAAAAAACCGAATAACAACGGCGCTGATCAGACTGCGCGGATGCGCAGGCTGGTCTGCGCCTGTGTTGTTCGCAAACCCCCAAAGACAGGTTTTCTCGCGTCGATGCCCATTATTATATGCCTGTCGTTAAGAGTACGTACCAAAAATTTATTTTCTTATTTCTTAATCAAAAGATTTTAAAACTTATTATTCAGTATTGTTAAACTTTCAGCTATTTATCAAAGATAATCATTCTGTACTTTTGATGCCTCATTATACTCTTATTGTTCATGTTTTTCTCATTATAGATTAATCATTATAAAATATGGCCAATATTCTATAATCATTGAACACCATCTAGATTTATTCATGCAAATTATTGTGTGACCATGACCAAAGTATGTAAACTGAAATAAACATCCTGTACCGTTCCTCCGCTAGCTCATGCCGTATTAACATGAATAACAGCACTCGTGCGTGCGTAACCAGTGTTTGGAAAATGCGTGTGTTTAGGTACATGTACACGTTTCGATTTATTGGAAACGATGTTTTCTCAAAACATCTGTTTCCAATGGTATCATATACACAAAATACACACAAAATTCCCATACCATCGAAACCCCGTTCAACATTGCTACCCAGTCCGCTACCTATACCGTTACAGCCTGTGTAAGGCGCTGGGAACCAAATGGCCTTAATGCAAACAACCCTTGTCCTGCTGCTAGACAAAAACAATATTGGTATTTTATTAGTTTGTTGCGGTTTTCAGCTCTGAAATGTAAACCCAATGGTCAGAAAAACGTTGTTGTGCTTGAAAACTTGATTATTGAAAGCTTACATATGATTGAAACAGAATTATAAGTTTATTTGTACATCAAACGGAGAGGGTCTCAACGGGGTACCTTAAAAATCAGTGTTTCGTTTGTTAAAATTACGCTTTAATCAGTTAAATTTAAGAGAAATCAGTGATAAAAAAATATTTTGTAATGCTGAATGTGCTTACTGGTAAAAATGAGTTTTATGAAGACGCTAATTGGTAAAAATTTGGGACAAATTCGCAAATCAGTAAACCCCATTGGATGCCTCAAACGAGCGTCAGAAAAACAATGCCTTAGCATGAGAAAACCTGCTCTTGTACGACGAAGAACCGTTTGCAATATCTATGATGCAGTCAGATATTGCAGTTAAAAGCACAATATCTTGCAATCGTTTTTTATCATTATACTTTTCTTTGCTTTTAAACATTACGAGACGGACAATAAACGCAGCCCTGTCCTTTTGTCATAAACGTGAAGAAGACACGTTTTCTTGTGGATTGCTAATGTTTTCCCGCCCTTTATGAACCTGACCGCCACTAAAATAGTTCTAAAAATATAGTGCGCTAGATATAAGTTTTTATGGACAGAATGATAGCAGTGGCGTTTGAAATTAAGTCAATTGCATGAAAAGACACTGTCGATAGACAGAAACGAATAATAATAATAAAATAAATACACCTTAACTTTCGTTTCGTTTCGCGCAACAATATCATCATCGAGTAGATTACACAAGTATTAACTTTTCAAAAAAGCTGGCGGTTGTTTAGCCGTGTTATTGTATGTGTTCTTGCACACTGCATGCTTCCATTTTGAGCTTCTCGAGCATATCCATGTAGATTTGTTCTTAGATCTGATTATTAACGTTTCAACTGTATTTTTTTTTTACCATTAAACACATTCTTCCAGCGAGTATGTTGCTTGATCTTAAGCACACAGCTTATGCATGGTATGTTATGGTAATGTATCTAGCATGAGCGTTATTTGACAACATTGGACAGCCCGTTTTTCTAAAACTGATGCCAGAAATCAAGGCCTAGTCTTATATACATAATGAAAGACTGAAACCATCAATAGTTGACTAAAAGTCGCGATAATCACTGTGTCTCAACTCGGACCAGGGTCCGAGGTCTCAACATTTGTTTTCCACTAACATATTGCAGAATCATATACCTCATCATGTTTTGAGGTGTCACTAGATGCTCCGGGAATGGAAAATGAGCAATTGCATGAAAAAAAACCTGTCCTTCGGGATTGGCTTTACTGTTGACTTGAAAATTTGGATATCGCAAGTGGATCTATCATACACATGCGCGGATCCAGAGGGGTATGGGGGCCCGGATCACCTGGAAAATCACAAATTCTATAGGTTTCAATTGAAATTAGCATTTGGACCCCAAACCCCCTGAAAAATTTGGACCCCCCTCCCCTGAAAAATGATAGACCCCCACTGGAACCTTAAAAAATTATAGTTTTCCTTAAAATAAATTATTGGACCCCCCTGTAAAATTGTAAAAGGCTGATGCCTAAGAAAACGTTATCAGAGTGTTTTTCTCTGTCAGTTGAGCTTGGAGCCCCCTACCCCCCCCCCCCCCATGACAAAAATTCCTGGATCCGCGCAAGATACTACCGTAAAGTCAACAGTGTTGGATGCACAGGCTCATCTTTGCCTACTAGCGTCTAATGCTCTTCACGTCGTTAAGAAAAAAGTGAATTTCCGGTGCGATTTTTCGGTTTTGTGACGGTGTATCGAGGCCTTTTATGCACCCACTGGAAATTTAAAAAAGGAGTTCTGGCTGTCGCCCGCCATTTGATAAAATTGTGGGGCATTGATAGTTTGAATTTGTAAAGTAAATTTCCGAGATCCAAAACAATTTATATTACATGTTTGCGAATGTGTACGCGATCGCAATGAGCGAAAGTGATGAGTTTACAGAAATTGTCTTTTCATGCCAGATAGCTCATGGGCGGATCCAGAGGGGGACAGACCCCACCCCTGAAAACTAGGGTTTCTTAGTATACTGGTCCGGTTCCCTTTAAAATCACAAAGCTACCAAGCCAGCATTCGATGTTGGGCCATCAGCGGCACGCCAGCGAAACGCCATTTAAATGATGTTTCGCTGGCGGGCCAATGATGACCCCCATATAGTGGTATTTGGATTCTCTCTCCCATCATCAATTAAAAAAAAGTTGTCAAAGTTGGACCCCTTTCTGGATCCGCGCATGCAGCTGAGCAATTATGTTTTATGTGCGAAGTCCGCTTTTATGTGCCAATGCACCACGTGCTACCCAACTCTTAAAACAGCACGTGACATGAAAGCGGCGGATTTGATCTTCATGTCTGCGGCTGATATTATTAGCAGACAGGTTTGACCCAGACCAGGCCCGACAAAATGTTTAATGTTTGTATTCATAACAAAGGCGCTGATAAGAATGTGCGGTACCCAGGCTGATCTGCGACTTTGTTGGTCTCATACAACAAAGTCGGGGTAAAACATCTACAGACGTGTGGTAAGGATGTTTGCAAATTCTGATATGTATGTCACCGCGGATGATCTCAAGGTCTTTTGCTGTTTTCATTAAGATGGATGTTATAAAGACCTTCCAATTTTCTGTAAAAAAAACTAAATGGAAGGAAAATCCATCCATATTGGAAGACTTTTCCTTCCAAAAAAGACACACGGTCTGACTGTTCATGAAAACTAACATATTGAAAGTCGGGATACATACATCAATAGATGTGTGGTGGTTAAAATAAAGCGAATTCTTCCTGTTTTCAAATTCACAGCCACCTAGTGGGGCTATTATCCTAAATTAATGAACGTACCTTCATCTACATTCCTTCTATGCTCGCAGTTAAGCCTGAAGGCGCTGACGATTTTCCGCAGATGCACAGGCTCGTCTGAGCCTTCGCTGCTCGCATATGCGATAGGTACCATAATCTCATGAACTGGCTTATTTCATGGAAATGCCATTCATCAAGACCTAGAATCATGATACAATCAAATTAAACTCGGTTTGTGCGTCTGTGCGTACACTATCTCGGTAATCATGAACTCTCAGGACCTTCCGTATGTAGTTTCATGAGGACAGCAAGACACGCCACGATCGGCTAAACAATTTGTAAAAATGTTCCATTTGTTTGAACCTAGGAAAAGCCGTTATTACTACATTTATTGAGTTATTTACGCTCAGAAAACCGAAATTGATATTCAACTATATAAAACAAAACGTACGTAAATATCTAGAATTTGATTTGGTCTGAGCATGCTAAGTCTTCATCCACTTCAAACTTTATGCTAGTGAGCAGCGGGACCCTGATGAGATTGCGCAAACGCACATGCTCTCCTGGGCCTTGTCATAAGTACCAGCAGGCTATTTACGAAATATTCTGGTACCAGTTTATATGAGGCACCGCGCAAGTTGATTTCGTGTCGGGCCCGAGCTGCACAAGTATAAAATGCTTTCCGGGTCGCACGCGGCTTGGGTGTCCGATTATAAAAGATATATGACACAGAAGTAAAATGTAACTATCCATTATTCTAAGGACACTTTTTGTAATGACCGTACAGAATATATCTCTGACGCATCGGCGACATAGGTCGTGTAAATTAGCATTCGAAAACAAATTTTAATGTTATTAACATGCGACGTCAATGCTGGATTTACGTTAGCGACCGAAGTCGTTAGATTGACAGACGAAAAGGTCTGTTTGGTGTAAGCACGCGAAAGTTAACAGGAACATATCGTTGACAGCCACGCTGATTAAAAACAAGCACCAATGAAGGAAAAAATCGTTGTGTACGAACTAATAGAATTGCATATAAAAATGACTAGTTTACGAACTAATACATGACATTTAACGAACTATTCGAGTGTACGAACTAATACAAGATTTACCGTATTATAAAATCCAACTAACTAGGATTCCTTGGGATAATATATTAAGATAGATTCCCACCAAGGATGAAATAGAAAATGACTTGGTGACTAGCCTTGACAGGGACTCTTATGTTTGTTCTTTGATGTGCTGATGGTACTTTAACAAGCAGAAATAGGGTCTCTTATTCCATTCGTTCTGATTTGTTCTATGTATTTTATAGAGGGTCTTACACAAGTTATCATTTCATAACAAGGTGGTAGAGTGGGGCATTTTATTTTCTGCTGAAGGTTTCTGAGAGATGGTTCCTTTATTGTTGGCAGGATTAAATTTACTTGTCAAACTTTGTTGAGGGATGGGGGCCAGGAAGTATATTCTTTTCTTTGCGTTCCTCTGTGGGAGGAGTCTGACTAGACTGAATAATGTTGACCAAATACTTAAAGCTTAAGTCAATCAGTTTAGACAGCCTTAGGTTAGTTTAAAAAAAATGATTTGAAATGGGCACAAATGGAAGATTCTCTCATCATATGAACTATTGCGAAATTAACACCTCCAATAGTCAGGGGCATAACCTGTATAAGTTACAATATATATCACTCGAAGAAGTTAAAATTGTGTCTTTTCAACAATTATTTTAAAGTGAGGCTATCGAAAGTAACTTATTTAGGTTATATCTGAAACAATTTACGCCAAGGTCAACTTTTAGTCCGTCAAAAATATAACTTATTCAAGTTAAAAAGTAGCTTATTTTCTGATTTTCAATGACCTCGCGTACAAATTTCTAGACGATGCGTACACAAATTTATTGCATAATCGTAAAGTTATGTAAAAGGTATTTCAGATAAAATTACCCACATGGTGGTGAAAATTGCAGTAACTCTGGAATATGAAGAAGAAAAAAGACAGTTTCACTCAAACAGGTTACTTTTGTTTTTGTTGCTAAAAAGGTTAACTGCTTTAAGTGATATATTTTTTAACTTTTGGAAGTTATGCACCTGACTGTCCAAAGCTGGTTTATTTCAAAGAAAATTTACTTTGTTATTAACATAACTTCTTTGTATCAAAATTATGCAACCTGTGGCCACAACATTATTTTTTCATTTGATGTTACTGTTATTCAGTGGAATATATCCTGTCAAAAAGGGAGCGCAGAGGCTAAGTGGTAGAGTGCTTGACTCGAGACTAAGGGTTCAAGATTCACCGGCGTCACTGTGTCGTGGTCCTTTAGCAAGACGCATTTATCCTAGCTTAGTGCTGGTTCAACCAAGGAAGACCCGTCCCTGTTTAACTGAAATATTGTTGATGGGACGTAAAGAATCAAATCGAACAAACAAATCATGTCAAAAAATAATGTCATAGCCAGAAGTTAAATAACTCTTTGGTGACAAGAAACACAATTGGAATAAAAGTAAGTAAGGGTGCAAAGATCAGGAATCAATACAATCAAGTACCACACCTGGCCCAGGATACCAATCGGAGAGTGACAAACTCACAGTAAGACACCACAAACGAGAGCCAAGAGGTCAGTCCTTTCCCAGCAGGTGACCGCACAAATACATAGCAAACACAAGACAGAACAAAAAACAAAAGATCCACAAAAGAAGTACTGCCTTGGAACGGTCAGTAAAATATTTTACTGGAGGGCTTAAACCGGTTTAACGGCGCCAACCTCACCCTTAATTCAGATGTGGATCAAGACACATAGATATTTGGTTTGCATGAAAGACCCCTAACTTATCAATGCATCATCTCCTAAAACATATAAATCAAGATATAACAAGGAGATCAAGCAAAGATAGGGACTCAACAGTAAATAAATCTGAATACTGGAGCAAAAGAAATCCAACAGGTAAACCCCAGGGGGCCCGACAAACAGCCAAAGTATCAGGCCCCTATCATCTCATCAATAGATAAGTCTTTAAGTCGGAACCATCATAGAGTCTCTTTGACTCTAAACACTCTTAAACACTCTTTGAAGTAAAGCAATAACTTTTTTTAAAATTTCTCATGAAATGATCACTTCTGTAAGAGCCACTATGTATGGCATGATGTTATCTACTGAATAACAGTAATGTCATATGATAGTTAAATTTATGTATAGATTTCTAGTCATTTCATATAGGTCTGAAATAATGTATAGTCAATGTGTCTTTGCATATAGTTCTGAAGTAGATAATTGCACCCATCAAGCGTCACATCATTGTGTCCTAAGATAACCATTGGTAGCACATGGATTAGAATTTTTCTCAGCAAAGTGTATGTTCATTATAGATAAGTATATTTTGCATATGCCAAGTAAAGGAAATGTGTGAAAATGCTTTATTCACATTTGCACAAACTTGATATTAAACTCTATGCAATAATCTTTTGTGCAAGATCTACTTTGTATAACATGATGTTATCTACTGAATAACAGTACTGCCATACGATAGTTGAGTTTATGTATAGATTGTATACATGTTACTAGTCATTGTATGTAGGTCTGAGGTAACGCATGTATTGTCATTGTGTCATTGCATATAGTTTTGAAGTCCAGAATAATCTCACCCACCGAGAGTCACAGCCCAGTTTCCTAAAATAAACATTGGTAGCACAATGAGTTAATTTTTTACAAACAAAGTGCATGTTTGTTAAAGATATGTATATGCAGTGGCTCAGTGGTAGAGTGCTTGACTCGAGATGAAGGGGCCCAGACTCGAGCCTCAACAGCGTCACTGCACTGTGTCCTTGCGCAAGACACATTTATCCTAGCTTAGTACTGGTTTCAACCCTTACTAACCCTTTATAACTGAAAGATTGTTGATGGGACGTAAAGAATCAAATCAAACAAAAATCCCAACAGTATATTTTGCAGAAGCATGTGAAAATGCTTTATTTGTTTTTGACAAACTCCATATTATGTTTGATCTGTAAGAAGTCTAAATAGTCGCTGAAACCAGATATTATATTGTTTAAAAATTTTGTCAACAAATTGCTTGCAAATTTACAATTTGCTGTTGCTTGTACCTTTGCTATTGAGCATACTCTGTGCCATTATGAACAAAACTCAACCTGGTGGTTGTAAGAATATTACAAATTACAAATGCTGATTTGGGTATAATTCAAGGAATTAGGTGACATGAGATTTCCTGTGACCGACAAAGGTTCGGGTCAAGTCTGATCAGAGCCTTTGTGCTAGTAGCCAATACCACAACTGGTCCTGACAACAATCTCCATTTAACTCTCCATTTAACTGATATTCCTTGTAGCAAACTTGCATATTTAGAATAGGAGCTTAAAATTGGATCAAGTGTGATGTTTTTCAATTATCATCGATTATTACCAAAAACAAAATCAAACGAAGTTTTTGATTGATCATCGATTATAATTGGTGATTATAATTGATCATCGATGCAACGCTTAAGTTTACACTTGTCAAAATGCCACATTTTTGGAAATCACATGTCATGGCTCTTTTTTTGCTCTTTTTTATTTTTAAGTGCTTTTTTTTTACTTTTTATTGTCAATGTTCTTAATGAAACCTAAGTTTACCATCTATAAATCTTCTTTTTATATCTATACTATATGCCAGATATACACAGTTAATATTGCCAAAGAGCTACATGCATCAGGGGGGTGTGTGCTATTTTGGCCCACATATGGGCTAAAATTGCTTTTCACCATTTTGTTCTTATTGGTTTATTTGAACAATATACCAAGTTTAAAAGTAAAACTTTTAAATTGACGTTTATCTTTGCTATGGTTACCAAAAACGGACATCAAAATGGGCTAAAAAATGGAAAAGCGAACGTTTTGGAACAAATTTGAGACATTTGACAGAGAAATTAACGTAAACTCAAACAAGATATTTTACCAGGTGATAAAAATTATCAGAACACATAACATATTAAAAGCTTTTTAGGTATGTAGCTATGCTGATATCTAATAATCCCTGACAAAGTTGGAGGGATATAGTTTTGGCGTCGTCCGTCCGTCGCATTTTTGTCCATCCACATCTCAGAACTACTGGTCAGATTTGATACATATTTGGTACACAATAAGTATCAAGTACTCTGATATCCTATAAGTTTCGTCAAAATCGACCCTTGAAACTTTAGTTATTGCCCTTGTTGGAATTTTCAGGCAATTATAATGCAAGTCTATTTTAGCAAAATGTTAATGGGTTGCTCCACTGAACAAAATGTTATCAAGAGCTAGGCAAAAGGAAATGGCTATAAACCACCTTTCCATAACCATTGTTTCCTGTTTGCAATAATTCATCACATTACCCTCAAAATAGGGCAACAATGAACCGAATGGAAAATCTAAAAAGAAATCTAAACTTCTTAACCAGTAATCCAAACTCTTAAAATAATTTTAGTGATGTATTCGGCATAATGCCCTCTGCTAAATATGGGCAAAAGGTTTGGTACCAGTAAAATGCATTTAAGCCCCCCGGTGGCTTAGGCTGCTGTCCGTTCTAAGGCGGTGGTTCTGTTGTTGTTGACTTTTTGTTTATTGTTACTCCCATTGTGGGAGTCTGTAATTGTTCTATGTTTTGTTGTACGTTACTTTATGTCCATTCTAGTATTATAATCATCTTGATGGGGAAGAGAGAGAGAGCTGGTTGCTTTGCTTAATTTGTCTTCCTTGTGTCTTGTGATGGTTGAGCAGCTCTTCCTCCCGGTACCACGGGGTTGTCTGCGGTTTGTGATTGTGGTATTTCCTGATCATACTCACTTACTATTTTTGATCCCACATAACAAAATGGCCACCAGAGCTTAAAAGTGAAATAGGGTTTAAAGACATACCAGCCCATGTTTGAAATGATAAGATTGATATTTTGTCGCATGTCCCTTCAAAATTCTGTTATGCTAAAACTAAAAACTAAAAATAGAAATCATATCAAACTTTTCCTTCATCATTGGTCAGAAAAATATACAATATACAAATTCAAATATTCCTAAAATATCATCTTCAAAAATGCACTCTGCTTAGCCTACAAGAACTAAAATCACAAGACATCGTTTCCATCAGTACTCTCAGTGCTTTGATATTGTTAGCGATACAGACAATACACATTCGAACAAGGTAAGAAAAGCCATTTTATCTATTTTATTCCCGTATTCCATGATTTTAACGGTTTCCTCCTTTGCATTTTGCTTTGTTTAAAAACGACTTGCTCACAATCAGAGCCGTTCTGTGTTGAAAACGAGCTTAAATGCCAGATTGCACGGTTTTAGTGGAATTGGCAATCACATGTATACATGATTACATGGTTGTTACTGTAACAGTTACTTAGATCTATGGAAAAATGAATTTTGATAGGTGGGCCCTCGCAATTACAGCTGTACCAACAACTCTCACATCACGATTTCCGACAACTGGTTACGCACGAGTGCTGTAATTCATAATGTATAAGGCGTGAGCTAGGAGGAACGGGTACAGGATGTTTATTTCAGTTTACATACTGTGATGACATGGCATTATCCACAGTATAGCAGCGACGTAAATTTAAATGTAAACCGAGCGAAAGGCGACCGGTTAGTATGTGGTTTGCGACAATGATGTACGAGTAAACTTACTTCCACAAATATTCTTGAAGACCAGGGAACCAGCCGCTAAAGCAGCAGCAGTGTCACCTGCTACGTCACTTCCGGGTCTACCTGCTGTAACCTTGAATGCTGGACGACCCATGTTCATGTTCTCTGGTCTACCCCAATAACCGTGATCGGCGCCACCGTCACCGACCTATGATATATTTAATACAACATATTGACATACAATATATTAACCAAAGATTGTCGCCTCTGTAGCAAACCGTGTGGACTAAGATCAGTTCCTCTTGCAACAGTCTGATCAGGGTCCACTCTGTTTTCATGTATGCTGAAATCAGTCTGTGATGTTTGCATATATACTAGATGCAGCAGTGGACTCTAGTAGAGGACTCTTTTGTATGCATTGCTTCGTATCAGGCGAATGGTTAAGAAAGCATGGTAATCACGTATATTACAGACATTATAGTTCTAGCCATAAGGGGGTAGACACAAAGGTATATAATCTCCCAAAAATGACTAATGACAACTTTCCCAATCAATTTGTTTTGGATTCTTTAAAGGAACGTGTCACTGAGACATTTCTTTCAGTTGCAATGTATTACAATAGTTCATAAATAGGCCATGCACTATGCGGCATTTCTTTTGGGTCTTCACTGTTTGCAAAAGTACCCGTTTAAGGGTTTTTGTTCCTGAAAGGGTTAATGGGTTGTTTTCGTTATATAAACTGTTGCTCTTCAGTCAATCTACTTGTGTACTCTTTTTAGTAGTTCTATGATTCTCGTGTAGATAAAACATGTATATGAGACGTTGGTGCTTAATAAACATGCGCTAATGACTTAATAATCGCCAATGCTGAAATTATTTCAAGTTGGCTAGTGGTCTAACGTAGCCTGGGCCCAGTCGTAAATATTTTGACAATATTTTCTAATGCTTATATTCTAAAAATAATACAACATCAAAGGTATCGGTTGCCCATTATTGATTTCGAATAATATTTGACCAAGAGACGGAAAAATAAAACAAGAAGAGAAAATGATCAGACTGGAACCCAGGTTATGTCTAACGCTTTGTCTCAACACAAACTCGACTGAGCCTTCGCTGCTTGCTGATGCGATAGGTACTGAAATATCGTGTATTATTTAACTATTTTAAGAGGCACTGTCCAGCCATGCCCCCAACTGGTTCCTATCTCCGTTAACTTTAAAAGCGACCGGGACATTGCATACCACGTGGCGACACAGTTACCCAACAGCTGAATGATTCTGCGCGAATGTCTGGTGTGCTTATGTTCAGGTATGTGTGCACGGTATTACCTGTACGTATAGTACGTTTTGGTCTGGTATCCAACACTTCAGGAAGTAGTCTAGCGGCCATTTAATCATCCCACACATCTTGTCCAAATTTCCTGTGGCTTTGTAGGCATCTTGGAATCTCAGAAAACCCCATTCCAACACCCAGGTAGAATAAGCCATCGGTAAATTGAATTTTACATGGTCACCAGCTGTTGAAAAAGGTAGTAGAATATATGACATAACCTTTTTTTTAAAAACTGTAAAATCGAAAATTTTTCGCGAGATAGTGATAAAAGACATATTTGCGACGTTAAAAATTCACGACTAAAGCATGTTTACCTATATCAGTAAACGACAGAGTGATTGTGTGAAATCGCGAGGATTTTATTTTCACGAAACTTCTCGTAAATACAACATAAGTTGAATTTACATGATACCATCACGTATATTCAACAAAACAAGTTGAAATTGCATGATGCCATCACGTATATTCAACATTTACAAGTTGAATTTACATGATGCCATCTCATAAATTCAACATAACAACTTGAATTTACATGAATCCACCTCGTAAAATCAACTTATCAAGTTGAAATGAAAAGAAGGTATCTCATATTTTCAACATACCACGTTGAAATTACATGATACCATCTCATAATTTCAACATAACAAGTTGAATTTACATGATAGCATCTCGTTAATTCAACGTAACAAGTGGAATTAACATGATACCATTTCGTTAATTCAACATAACAAGTTGAATTTACATGATGCCATTTCGTATATCTAACATTGCAAGTTGAAATTACATTATATGGCATCTCGTAATTTCAACATAACAAGCTATCATGTGTCAACTTGTTATGTTGAGTTTTCGAAATGGTACCATGTAAATTCAACTTGTTAGGTTGAAATTACGAGATGGCATCATGTAAATTCAACTTGCTATGTTACATGACGTCATCATGTAATTTCATTTTATGTTGAATTTACGAGATGGTATCAAGTAAATTAAACTTTACATGTCGTATTTACGAGATGTTATCATGTAAATTCAACTTGTTAAGATGAATTTACGAGATGGTAGCATGTGCATTCAACTTGTGATGTTGTATTTACGAGATGGAATCATGTAAATTCCACTTGTTATGTTGAATTTACGAGATGGCATAATGTAAATTCAACTTGTTATGTTGAGTATACGTGATGGTATCATGTAAATTCAACGTGTTTTGTTGAATTAACGAGATGGTATCATGTATATTCAACTTGTCAGGTTGTATTCAACAGATGTGATCATCTATTTTAAAATTCTTATGTTGATTTACGAGTTGTCAAGTCGTTATTACGACTTACCATCACGATTTTACGTGATTGTTTTTTCTTCTTCTTCTTGAACCTATTACGCTTCCGTACATTTCTCATGCTTTGTGGGCTTTTTGCGTTTTTTTTATTTTTAAAAACAGTATCTTCACAATCACGCCATTACAAACACCGAGAGATTTTCCCCGAAAACGCAATCAAATTGGTTAAAATTATTCCCATCAAACTGAGCTAATGGGGATCAAACATTAATGGTATACCAAAAACTATGCATGTTTCTTTACATTACAATGAAAATTAATAACATTCGCCATGCTTTCGAGAGTGACAGTCACCATCTTAAATTGTATCGATGCTTCAAACTCTATACCAGAAAAACATGAATGCATTTTTGTCCAGAATGAACCACGGATTATGCTGTGTAAAGTTATCGCAAGTCACAATTATAGCAACTTTTAACTGCTGCTAAGGAAATTGTAGAAAACACAAGTGTAAGTTGTCAACAAAAGAGGGGGCAGCTGCGCTTATGTTTCAGGGCAACTGAGCTGCCACTCCTTTGGCGTAAACTTACACTTACCTTTCCACATAAACAACTTGATACCAACATTATTCAGTGATAAAAGTTATTAAGCATTTTGTCCTGCTATTGAATTAATTATTCTCCGATCAAAACTAATCGAACAGAACATAGTTTTAAAAGTAGATGGAAGATTATAACAAAATCAGTGACATTTCAGCTGCCACCAAATTAGTGTAAATTTACACTTACTGTTGTACAGTCTGACCCCGAGGTTACACAACTTTTGTCATGTTCAACCCACTTTACCATTACTTTATCATACAAAGGAAATGTTAAAATGCCAACATTCGTTTGCATTTTAACATTTATTAGCATGATAATAATTATCATGCTAAACGAATCACTGGTACCTTTTCATTAAAGAGACTAAGTCTGCAACTATGAACATTTTTCGATTTTTTTTTATTTTCTTTTTAAATCATTTGTAAAAGTAGAATTAAGTTACGTTTTCACAATAAATCTGTTCAATATAGCTGAAAACTGCACGGAAAAGTGAATTATCTTATAAAAACAGGTGTGTTGGTAATTATTTGCGTCCCTCCAATAATTATAGACAGTTAATTTTAACATAAATGCTGTTGTATTGATACTGATAATTTGTTAAGATTTACGAAATTGGTAAAATGTATACCTGAATTTTTTTTTTTTTTTTACTGCGTTCTTGAAAAATAGAAACATTAGTTCTAAAATAAATAGATCAAAAGTTACAGACTATGCAGCTTTATTTTTTTGCCATTTTTTTCAAAATCAACTTTTTCGAAAAATTCTTTCAGAAATGCCATCAGAATGTCAAACTGTTTAAATACAGATCAGGTCCGTTAAAATGTATTCAAACTCTTTGCAAAGTACATCAACAGACGACACTAGAATTGTTAATGCTAGGTTACAAGTAGGGTAAAGTCGGGTAGATTCGGACATCGGGTAAATTCGGACACACATTTGCAAACAGTGTAAATCCAGATGAGACGGCTCCATCAGGATTTTCACTGTTTGCTTAGTGAATTCATGTTTTATTCCAATATTTGAAATATGAAACAAACAAGGTCGCTGTCCGAATTTAGCTGTCTGTCCGAATATACCCGACTTTACCCTATACATACCATCATACCATCCACCACTCAAATCATGTCCTCCATCGTTGTCATTAACTGCAGAGTCTCCTCGCCAGGGAATGGAGTTATTTCCCCATAGTCGTCCAGATCTTTGCGCATCATAGAACAATATGGAAAGCCCAAGCGCGTCACCATAGTTGTACTTCATTGGGGAACCACCTAGTGTAATTTAACAATCATTATCAACTACTACCAAGGTGGCATCATGCATTTTTGAATTCGGGAGACTCTTAGCTTTAATTTGATGTATGTTGCTGCCTGTTACCCTGTGGGGACCACCATCTCGAAAACTAGCTCAATTTTTTACTGCTTTGCTGCAGCACTATACATGACATATTTCATGTTTATTTGGTCAAATAAACTGGAGCAAAAAAAAGAAACACACCACTTAGAGCTGTTCAAGTCTCAGGAAGATCACAAGTGATAGGCCAGTTTAGTTTAGTTAGGAGAAGAATAACATAAGCTTCCAGCTTTCGTTCTAATCCTTTTACAATATGTAGCTTCTATATATTTGTATGTGTATGTATCTTACCAAGTTGAAATAAAATATGTTTAAACTAGTTTAGTTTATATTAGTGCAAAGATATGTGAGGTACTGCTGCGTTACACGTCTTTAACAATCGGGCGTCGAAATTGTGTTAAAGAACATTGGTCATGAACCAAGTGGGGGTCAAATTGTAAAGTCACAGGAAATAAGCGTTTTTATAATGCTCTCTTGCCGGATAGGTTAAGCAATGGGAATCATCTCAGTAAACCAAATTGTACTCAGACACTTATTCTTTGCAAATTCTATTTTTAAATTTATCAAACGCGATAATTGAACGCTAGGTAGCCATGTATTGTGATACCCTTTGGATAACTATTCCATACTGGAGATAAACCTTAAAAAAACATTTAAAGATTTCAATATTGTATTTAATCAATTTAAACGGTCCTAACTGATGAAAATGGATTTGGGAATAGCAAAAATGCATCAATAAACACATTGGTTGTCTCACATAACGAGAACGTTTCGTTTTCATACTTTGCAAATGTAAAACATACTCGGATTTCAATGTAGACAGTAGCGTTGAATTAACGCTTCCAAAACTCGTTTAACATTCGCCTTAATGTGTTTTGTGCCTAGAAAGGGAAGGTACAGATATTATTCATCTACGTCACACTCACGTTTTAGTAAAATTTGATCAGAAAGAAATATTTCATGACAATTAACATTTTTGTATCAAAAGGAGGCCTAAATGGGAAAATCGTAGTGGTGCGTTTCTTTTTTTTTTGTCGGGTATATGAATCTCATAAGTATTTTTGCTGTTGCATATATACGGTATAAATAAGCACCCAAATAATGCTTTCTAATAAGCAACTAGGCCCCGATAAGAGTGCGTAACTGAAAATTATTTTCATTATTTCTCAACCAAAACATATGTTGTGGGTACTCAATAGAACCGTCTCGATGAGACGGTTCTTTTGAGCACCCAAAACACATGTTTAGACTGATAAATAAGAAAAAATAATCGCAATTTTACGCAAATAATTTTTGATTATCTGGCCCTATGACTGACGGGTCCATGGTATAGAATATAGACAGAAAATGGCAACAGAGGTACGTGTACACAATAGTACTCCTCCTTCTTTTAATGTTTTAAGGGCTAAAATGGATATATACTGAACAAAAGTGAAAACGCTACACCTGAATTGTGTGCCACCTATATACAAAATTATGCAAACCAAGAATGCAATTGAAAGTGTATCTTAATGTTCCAATACTGGGAAATGTTTTACGGATGTTGTCACGAGGAAACACATGAAAGCCATTTAAATGTGACAGGGGTCCATTTTTTCAGGTTGTCAATTTGAACAGAAATCTAACACAATTCAGGCCTTCAGAAATCCACTGCCTACGAGATCCGACTGCACGAAATGGTAGTCTAGACATGGGACAACCAGAAATGTGAAGGACCTATCTCAAGTGTGTTTTGATCGTTTAGAAAAGCAATCTTAAAAAGCGGATTTTCCATCAAATAGCCAAGTTTAAAAATTTAACACTGAAATTTCCATAGGAAAATTAATGTGTTGTTGCATCTTAGTATAAGGACATTACTAGTCGAGAAATGGTAGAAACAATGTGCTGAGAGGTCTACCTGATTTGGCAAAAGAAAATTGTCGAAAATCGCGATAAATTGAAGATTACCAAACATTTAATATTCCCTATTTGTTTTTTTGTCAAAGGGAGATACTTTTCAATTCGAAATTGATTTCGAAGCTTGTTTGAAGTGATTAAGCAGTTTTCTTGTGTTTTTATGCAACACAATTAAAACCAATTTTGGTAAGCATAACAAGTTTAATTTGCGCATGCGCAATCACAAATTTCAGTGAATAAAGCTTTAAGCACTTAAAGGAGCATAACTCATACATCAAACGAGACTAATTGGAGGAGTTTCGAAGAATCGTTTGCTGGATGTCTGGGCAACAATATTAAGCTTTAGTAAATACTTTTTGTCCAATACTTTCTCTTAAAATATAGATAATTGTAGTGTAGCGTTTTCACTTTTGTTCGGTATACCGTGTACTATTTCTGACTCAAGAGGAACAGTCAGTCTTTTACTCAATTGAAAACCAGCTTCTGAGCCCTGTATTTGCTTGACAACTGCGCTTATAATATCAGTACCCAAATAGGTAGCCCATGTATGCATATATATAGCCTATATTTTTTATGTTTTTTTGAAGAAATGTGAATAAAGTCACAAAAATCATAATCACTATGTAAAACTAACATCGTCAATAAAACCAGGCACCAAGCAGTATTTATGAATGTTACATGTACTTAACGGTAAAATTTGAGTTTAATATTCTTTAAAACACAACAAAACCGGTTCTTATTCTGCGAAATGGATCGAGCATTTTACTGAAAAGTTTAAAAGCGCGCCATTTCACTCAGTCCGCAAATACATAGTGCTCGTGTTTTTTTTGTATTTATAAAATTACCGGTTGTGGGTGGGGTGGGTGGGGAAAAGGTTATATGGCAAACAACGTTGAGTATGAATGTAAAAATCACGACATTCTCACGAAAATCGCAATTTTAAAGTAATTTTATTGGATGGAAAATAGAATCTTGCGTTCGTTTGAACTAATTAGACTCATTGCGAAAAAGTGATCAAATGCTCGAGAAGCCTCGCATTTTTATCTCTTTTCCTCAATTAATCATACATACATGTACGCACCCATGTAAGATCTTCTATGTATCTGCGATAAGTATCAACAATTTCATGAGCAGGACCCAGCATTACATGCGTCCTTCAAGTTAAGTGGTGTCAGTTAAGTATTGATATGTTAGTTTGAACCAGTGTATAATAAATTGCCATGCTCGGCGCTGTTCATATGATCAAGGGTGGCATTGTGATCTACAGAATGCATGGAACAATTTTGACTTTAAGAAGTTTAAAACAAAAAACAATACTTAACTACGGTTAGGTGGCAATTAACAACTCATCTTCGCAAGCCAAGAAGTCGGACACTGTGAAAGCGTAGATTCTCTGCCACAAGAACCTGTACATATTTGTTAGCTAAGTGTTTTTACAGTTTCACAGTTTAGCACATTTACTTTTATTAACACTAACATTCTACAGGATTTTATCCTGGTGTCCCTTACTGGGAGTTAATACAGAAGAAAGAAAGAAAGAAGCCAAGGGTACTAAGTCCACTTCGTTCCTTCCGCATAAGGAACGAAGTGGACTTAGTACCCTATGCTTGAGAAGATGTACTCGTACTTAGCTTTACCAGTGTCTCTTTTACACAAAAGACCGTAGCTTTACGAAGTTATTGTAATTTTGAGTCCTTACTAATGTCTATTTACCTCCGCCTCCACCGGATGACTGTCCACCAGATGGCTTTGCAGTATTAGCTGGGTTTCCCGGAGGATTGGTCTGTCCTGGAGGATTGGTGTGTGACTGTGCTGGCGGCTGGGTCTGGACTGGCTGACTGCCCATTCCCTCGACTGTAATAGTTCCGGATGGTGGATTGCTGCCGGAGTAATGGCCAAGAAAGTTCACGTCTAGATCCTGACCAGCTGATAACGTACCATCCCAGCCCACGTTTTCTACAACATATTCGCGTCCATCGCCAGATTTTGAGATAACTTTGGCATGCCATATCTGGAATATATGTGCGAATGCAATGCAGTTTTTATTGTGGTGAACTATTTTAGATTTTTTCGTAGTAAAATTGTTTGGATGGCTGTTTTGTAATAGTTATACCATGGCTTGTCCGCCTGTTCGTTCGAGATAATCCAAGAGCTTTGGTGAGTGGATTATCTTACGTATAGGTTGACAAACATGGTATAACTAGTTTATACCACCTACATCAGTGTATACCTTGCACACCACGAGATATTTTGTGCTAAAGTTGGTAAAGGTGGTATAAAACTCTTTGCCTATTTGTAAGTGTCGTCTGTTGATAACCATCGCACAAAACGTCGAACCTGGTCTGGATCCAAACTGTTTGACACTCTGCTATTTCCTGAAATAATTTTTCGAAGAAATTTAAATGTGAATTTGAAAAAAAAATACTGCTAGTATTCAACGCTACACCTTCACCGCGACCCCACCACAGGAGATTATGAACGTAATGTGGTGTTATAGCGTACAGCAAATGGAAAGTGGTACCCGTATGCATTATGCCGCTTATATATGCAACAAATCTTTTCTGCAGTGCCGCTAATTTCCCGCTACCTACCCCTGGTCCAAAATGACGTGATGTATATGCCCCAGGGGAGGGGTACTCTCATTTTTTTCTTCATACGTAGGCTTGGGCCCAGCATCTACCGTTCACCAAAAAAAATATCAGGAATTTCAAGCACCCCCAAAAAATATTTGAAATTTTAGCAACTCCAAAAAATATCTCCCATTCTGTACATTGACCTTAAGAAAAGACCCTAAAATGCATAGAAATTACCCCTAAATATAGTCCAATTTTGAAATCACCCCCAAAAATATCCATAATAAATCTACACACCCCGAAAATATTAATTTTTCCGAATCAAATAAACATTGAAATTCAAAATTTTGAACCCCCAAAAATGACCCGAGCCTACGTACGTATGAAATATAAGAGTACCCTACCCCCTCTCTGGGGTATATGCCAACAAATATTGCCGAGTAGATAAGACACTTGTAAGTAGGACATGTACTCATTGGTGTTTACCTCAATGGAATCCACCGGAGAATCGAACCTCAGATGGGCCTTCCATCCCGTGACAGCATGATCAGCATGTACCGTGAAGAAGCCCTCAAACCCGCCAGACCAGTGATTGCCTACACGGATAGGTGCAGCCTCTGCTGATACGAGACACGCGATCAACACAGCAAGAAGCATTCTGTAATAAAAAGGAGGTTAAGAATTAGACTGGCTCCAGTCCTTAAAACAATCTTTCATCAATGTGTCATATCATATACTTGTAGCCAGTCTAACTCTGATGGCTTTTCATCAATGTGTCATATCATATACTTGTAGCCAGTCTTACTCTGATGGCTTTTCATCAATGTGTCATATCATATACTTGTAGCCAGTCTAACTCTGATGGCTCTGTTTTAAGCTTAAAAGAGAGCCATCAGAGTTAGACTGGCTACAAGTATATGATATGGCACATTGATGAAGAAAGATTTTTTGAGGACTGGAGCCAGTCTAGTGAAGAATAGACTCATGCGCGGATCCAGAGGAGGGGGGGGGGGCAAGGGGTCCGGACTCCACTGGGAAATTACACACTATAGGATTCCTAAGCAATACAGGTCCGAATCCCATAGATAATCACAAAGCTACTAAGCCAACATGTTGGGCCATTATCGGCCCGCCAGCGAAACGCCATCTAAATGGCGTTTCGCTGTCGGGCTGATGGTGGTCCGCTTTTAGTGGTATTTGGATCTTCTTCCCCCCATCAAATAAATAAAAAACTAAGAGAGAGAGAGAGAGAGAGAGAGAGAGAGAGAGAGAGAGAGAGAGAGAGAGAGAGAGAAAACATGTCAGAGTTGGACCACCTCTGACAAAGTTTTCTGGATCCGCGCATGAGATTCCATTTCTATCCAACAATACAAACAAACGAAATGCATAACAAATATAGCCTTTCAAGATTGACCTGAGACTGATTAAATACCGCCGAAATCTTCGCGATCTTCGTGCATTTTCGTGAAGTATCCCGACCTAGATCATGCTTTCCCCCGAGTATATGAAGATTATCTTTCACCCATATTTATGCAACTGTACTGATGGTCAAGTGAATTGTTCACTTGATATATCTTGACATGCATGTGTGTACCTAGGTCGATTGTTGGTATCCTTACATATTTAATCATGGTCAATTGAATGCACCAAGTGCTTTTTTTTCAGCTTGAATTTAGTCGCTTTTGTATTTACCATTTCAAATATTTTTTCAGGTTTTCTCACCATCAATTGGGCATCGACGCGACAAAACTTGTCTTCGGTGTTTCCGACAAAGCGAAGCTCAAACCAGTCTCCTCTGCTCCAGAGACTAGTTAGAAAATTGAAATTTCGCTTGTAGCAAATTTAGATATGATCATTTCCAAAAAGCGAATGACAAATGCGCTGATCAGACTGCGCCTTTGCTGTTCGCAAACCTCCGAAGACAGATTTTCCGGGCTCGCATCGATGCCCATTTTGCAAGCGGGTGTTGATTCAATAGCATTGTGCTTCGTGTGTTTAATGCATATGCCGGATTTATAAGCAAATATTTATTATACACAAACGCAAACTAAGAGGTAATTTTAATAAAGTAAATAAATAACAAAAATCAAGTGTAGCGACATTTATTTATTTAAACAATATTTATACATTCGAACAGTATCTTTCGATTTCCGACCGTACACTGTTAACAATTAGGGTAACAAGGCAATGGATCGCATTCAGATAAGCATATGTATTACAATCTAAAAATTACTTTAACGATGGTTTCTGAAGATAGGGGGAAATGCCATTGAATATACATATGCCATAGATCAATCTTGCCAGACTATACTTAAGAACCACCTCATGCAAGCATTGCCAACTACATGTATAGAAAAAAGTATCAAGATTTTTTCCGCTTTTTTATATTAAATTACAATTTTGTGAAAAGGTGTTACTGTTTTGATCAGCTTATTAAGAAAGACCTTGGAAAAATGACAATACACGTACGTTTATTATATATCAGTTTTCATATAGATTAACGTGCAAATCTGTCAATAAAAAGGAAACAAGCAATATTCGATTTGGTGCCATTATGATGGAGACAAAGTTATACTAGAAGAATCAAACAGCGGATCGAATTTCCTCAAAAATTACGAATTTCTTCAATAAAAACACATATTTTGAACGAATATGACTGATCTAACCGTTATAACACTACTTTGCAGTAGTAGCGTTGAAGCACTATAATAGCGCTTGAAATAGAGGGCAATATGAAATCATTAAAATACACGCGAGACATGTAGTTCTATATTCAGGAAATGTACAAAATATGAAACTTGTGCATAATTGCACAGGTTTCATATTTTGTTCATTTTATGGGTTATATGACTTATCCGAAAAATTAAAAAAAATTCTAAACAACATTAGTCATAAAATGTATATTTGACGTACCTGAAGCTTCGACACAGTTGTGAACTGCAAGATGTAAATCGCAAGACCGTTATCTATTTGCTACAATAAATTGACCTTTATATGAAGTGTGCCACAGCAAAAGCATCCTACGATACTCACGCAATCACTACATGCTCGGATTCGCAGTCTCGTCTAAAAAGAACACTGTTCTACAGAAAGAGTCTTTTCACTGCTTAAAACACAGTAAATTGGTTATGCAGGTTTGGAACTGATTGCATGACTAATAAATAGTTTAAGGATGCACAGTTTTCAGAGGATGCGAATAAATGATTTCTGAAGACGCGACTTAACCACTTTCTTATCTTAAGGTTAGGACGCTTTCATAACAAAAATGTCTGTGTTTCTATGAGGTTGACCTTTAACGTGAAATCAACTTCCAGCTGATGTTGACTGCTTTTATCTTATGTGTTTGTTACATATATAATGAGATTTTTATAGTAAAAGTAAGTAAGGGTGCAAAGATTAGGAATCGATACAATCAAGTACCACACCTGACCCAGGATACCAATGGGAAAGTGACAAACTCACAGTTATACACCACAGTTATACACAGTAAACCACACTGAACAACAGAGGTTCAGAAGCACTTTTACAGCACTTGGTCAAGTGATAGCACTGTACTAAATTCGAATATATACAGTATATTTGAAATTAAGTAACGTGTACAACAGTGATTTCAAAGATGTAGATTGTTTTGTTGCATAATGGCTGTTGACTCAATTTATTTAACTGCTTTCAATTCAATCAGCATATCCATAAATAAAATAGATAGATTTAACTTTGTATTTGCACAATAGGATTTGATGGAGATGTTCCTCGCTCTCCTTCCTATAGTGTATATATTTCTCAGCTTATTCGTTTTGCTAGAGTATGTTCTAATGTTGATGACTTCAACAACAGAAACTTATTTTTAACTGCTAAATTATTAAAACAAGGTTATAGATATCATAAAATCCGAAAAGCATTTTCTAAATTCTACCACAGACACTCAGAGTTAAATGTTAAGAGCAATTCTCTGTAACCACTTAAATTTTTACATAGGGTCATGGCACGCATAGTCACCGATTTTGCTGAAACTTTCCAATCTTGGTCATGGTGACCCAAAACCAAGCAATCAACACTCCTTTCATCCGTATGCATGCCCGTTGCCATGGAAACGGCGTATGAATATTTTGGCTAAAAAAGTGACAAAAAATCACTTAAAGTTGATGGATTTCCAACTGAAATCATTACTTTGACTTAAACCAAATGCCACCAATGGTCCATATGTATGAATATATAACACATCCTTGTTAGAAATACACAATCAAAATTACATTTGGAAAACCTCGGTTTTTACCTATGCTCTGCAAAGTGGGTGGGGTTTCAGAAAATTGACAAAGGTGATTTTTGAGCATTTATAAGGGACATTTTCATATTGAGTGCGGTCGGTTACAAATATGCCGGCATATTCCAGTAATAGAACAAGGTTTGGTAAAATGATGTATGAAAAGACATGTTTGGGAAAGTATGGTTCCTGAAGCGTTACCATGGCAACAATCAGTGTACTGTCACAAAAAGCAAATTTATCTGTGACTGTATTTCTGATCTCATAAAAATCTGTTGGAGGGACATATTTTATTTTTAAATAAGGAAATATGTTCCTTCTTAAGATAATGTACAGAAAATAACATATTATGTTGTAAGTAACCTGCTAAAGGTCAAGGTCAAGGTCACAGAAGCAAGAAATTGACTTAAAATGAGCAATTTACGCACATATTTAAGTCTATTTCTCCATTATTTGATGTGACTTGGTTTGTATATTTAATCTTCTTATACACAGCTACACTGCCTTTTAAAATGAAATAATTTCATCCTCCATATTACTTCAAGGTCAATGTCAAGGTCAATGAAATTATAATATTTTTGGTTTAAAATTGGAAATATTGACAATATTTGTCAACCAATTTCTTTAATTCATTTATGTTTAGCTTCTTCCTTTAGAAATATGCTGCACAGTACTAGATTGTTAAAATAACCTGACAATATGCCTTAATTATCAGTTAGAAGGTCAAGGTCAAGGTCACAGAAGTCATAAATAACCATAAAATGAGCGATTTTTGCACATATGTAAGTCTATTTTTCAAGTACTTGATGTGAATTGGTTTGTATATTTAATCTTTACATCAGCAACCAAAATGCCTTTTAATCTGAAATAAGTTTATCTTCCATATAATTTCAAGGTCAAGGTCACTGAAAATGTCATAATTTTGGTTGTAATATGGACATATTGACAATATTTGTTAACCAATTTCTTCATTTCACTTATGTTCAGGTTATTTCTTTAGAAATACGCCGCACAGTATAAATTGTTAAATAACATGACAGTTTGCTTGAATTATGAAGTTGAATTTCAGGGTCAAGGTCACAGAAGCCAGAAATTACCATAAAATGAGCGCTTTTAGCTTATACATAAGTTTATTTCTCCATAATTTGATGAGATTTGGTTTGTATATATAATTTTATATACTCAACTACAATGGCGTTAAAGCTGAAATTATTTTATCCTCCGCATTACTTCAAGATCAAGGTCAAGGTCTTTGTTTCAGTTATGTTTAGATTTTTTCCTTTGAAAATTCTTCCTCTGACAGTATATTAATTCATATATTGTGGGAAACATGACGCCATAAGCCATATCACTTTTGATTGGTCAACTTAGCAGCTAAAATACTACGACAAGGGCAATAAGTCAAGTGTTATATCATTTACCAAGAATTAATCAAATCGGACCAATAGGTACTGAGATATGGTTTCTGAAGGACAAAAAGTGTTGAGGGAATGGACCGACGCACAAACAACGCCAAAACTATATCCCGAATGAAACATGAGCACTCACGAAATATCATCTTTTTTATGCAATGATGTTAGGCATGTCTTTCATATCATAACCAAAATGCTCTAATGAGACACCCCATTTGAGAAACCACAACACGTGACAACTAATTGTATACATGAGTGCGTGCCTCTTTCATCTCGACTAAAAATCTCACTGACTAGCAAAGTATCAAAACAATTTGTGGGTTCTCAAAAGAACCAGCTCAATGAAACGGCTCTTTTGAGAACCTTAACACATGTGACAGCTCATTGTATACAAAAAATGTGTATGAGTGATCGTCTCTCTAATCATGGTCAGAGTTTGAAACTTATTTTCTTACTTCTCAACCAAAACACATGCTGTTGGCACTAAAACGAAATGTCTCAATGAGACAGCTCTGCTCAGCAATAAAAACGGATGATCCTCGGTTCAATGTGTGTGATTGAGTGTCTCTCTAATAACGACTATAATTCATAATGACTAGAAAAGTATCAATAACATTTGTTTGTCTGGTCACACCACACATGTAAGAGTGTGTAATTAAAATCATTTTCCATTTGGAATGAATGTGGGTACTCAAAAAATTGTCTAGATGAGATGGTTCATTTGAGCACTAAAAACACATGTGATTACTGAACCAAAACATGTCAAGGATTTCCTTAAGAACAATTCCAATAAAGCTTGAGCATCCAAAAAACACTGGTTAAAATATATGGAATCCATACCTAGCTGCTTTACTTTATGAGATATATTGATTTCTATTTGCTTTATTTTTATTCCTGGAGTATCATAATTGTTGTGTGGCTCTTCCTCACGGTACCACAGGCTTGTCTACAGTTTAGTGAGTGTGGTATTTCCTGATCATACTCACTACATTTGTGATATCTGTCTTTCTGTCAACAATTTGCTTTAAACAACATCTCGTAAACTACTGGGTGAATTCATCAAACTTCACATTAATAATCATTGTGTGGTCACCCTTCACAGCTGTTTAAAGGTTTTAATTCTATCAGAATTCTGGTTGCCATATCAACCAAAATGAAAAATATTAAAAAAAATCTCGTCAAAATCTACAGTTCAGATTTCAAAAGAGAAAGTAATACAACATTGGGTTAAAAACTCTTCTGCAACAAGGCATATCAGAACCTATATTTTATGGTGATTTAGTCTATAAATTCAAACGAATTGTTGGAAAACCTAATTTTAGTGATCAATTCAAAAAGATAGTTAAACGTTATATAAGGGTTGGATATAACTTGGATATCATGCGACAATCTGCATGCCTAGTTGTAAACCCAATCACGGTTTATAGCTATGGTTTCCTCTTTAATTGCACGACGGTGGGTCGGGCCTCAGACTCTATGACGGCTCTGACGTAAAGCTTTAATCGGTGGGTTGGGGCCTGATGCTTATCTGTAGCTGGACCCACCGTGGCTCAACTTGAGGTTTTCTTTAGCTCTGACTATCTGTGAGTCATGAGCCCTTTTCTTTGTTTCATCATGGTGTAGTAATTTGTTTAGAGTGTTTTTCCATGATGATACATTGCATTAGTTAGATGGCCTCCATGCGAGCTGAACATTTTTGTACTTCAACAACAGCAGAATCTAGGGCGAAGATTTGGTACCAGTAAAATGCATTTAAGCCCCCCGGTGGCTTAGGCTGCTGTCCGTTCTAAGGCGGTGGTTCTGTTGTTGTTGACTTTCTGTTTATTGTTGCTCCCATTGTGGGAGTCTGTGGTTGTTCTATGTTTTGTTGTACGTTACTTTATGTCCATTTTAGTATTGCAATCATCTTGATGGGGAAGAGAGAGCTGATTGCTTTGCTTAATTTGTCTTCCTGGTGTCTCGTGATGGTTGAGCGGCTCTTCCTCACGGTGCCACGGGGTTGTCTACAGTTTGTGATTGTGGTATTTCCTGATCATACTCATTTACTATTTTTGAGACTATTATATGGTAACAGAGTTAACACGGCTTTAACACAGTGAAGTATCAACTTCCAGTACCTAACATGAGCCAGTTTGCATTATATATATAGACATTTAAAGTAGCTTTAGAAAATTATAGTGAACAGAATAACCTCTTGATGGGTGGAGGGGTTCCATTTGCAGATTTTGTTGATGTTACGTATGTTACTATTTGCATTATGGTTGCAAGATAAGCATGCTACTCTAGTATAATTTACTGCTGGTAATCACTCTCATAACACGCCAGCTGAGTATACTTGTTTTTTTAAACTGCATGGCTTTATTCCATGCTTTTTAGCAAAAAAGTGTTTGTTATTATTGTATATTTATAAAGGGGTAGCTATTTCCAAATGCTTACAGAATATATTCTATAAGGGATAGGGAGCTGATCTTTGCAGTTTTGGATAAATCAATTAATTGTCTTTGTGGCAGCATCAATGACTAGACCCAATAAACAGTTATAAACATTTCAGAAGAAACGACATGCATAATATTTTACAAAAAAAATAGGTAGTTATGCAAAATGTCACGTAAGTATTATAGTGGATAGCATCAGTTTGTTTTAAATAATAAGGTTTTGTTGCTCTCTGATTTGGCTACATACAAAATACTAACATTTTAAACTTTTGAATAGTTTTTAGTACTTTTTTGTACTTTTAAACATTCTATTCCATCTGAACGAGTTTTGGAGGGTAACGTACATAACAGGAGGGTCAACATGTTTAAAAAAAACTTGTAAGACACTAGGCTACATGGATATCGTAGTCTTCAAAATTCGCCCTGAGGGGGGGGGGGCAAAAGCATATCTATCCCATGGCCTATTATTCTATTAGTACTCAAAAGTTTAAGACATCAAGGAATTTTCCTAAAATGTGAAGATACATAACGTTGAAGGAACTGTGTTGGAGAGGACCAAGTGTAATTGCATAAGTTTTGAGGACATCGAGTGTGAAGCTTTGGGGGCCAAAATCTTCGTTATCTTATGCAACTGAGAAGCTGCGGTTGTTTTTATTATTATAATATATCATAACTTCAGCAGACTGACCACAGCCTTTACTAGTCGCTTGAATATTCTATGATTGTTAAGCTACTGACGGAACAGCATTTGGAGTATCTAAGCTTAAAAGGAGGGTGAGTCTGCACGTTTCAAAATGTCACATTGTTGGAAAGCTCATGTCGTGGCTCATATAGTGCTATATATACACTGACCCAAAATGAAAACTTTACATAGTATTCAAAAGTATATATTTTGATGATAGATTAAGTTAAGGGGTTAATTTTTTCGGTCATCGAATCTTCAATGCCTTATCGATGTCTCTGTAAAACAATTATTGGACGAAAATCATGAATTGCATAATTTTTATGAATAATTCAGTTCAGAGGGTCAAAATGAAAATTTCTAACACCAATTTAAACAGTCACACAGATTTTGGAAACAATAAATTACTGACTGCGTTCTTTAAGTGATGTTAAAAAAATCATAAGTAACCAGTGTGACCTCCATTTTTACGAATGCTAAGCAGAATACGTCGCCTCATTGAATTTACGTAACGTTGTATGAGCACGTTAGGGATACGTATGTAATGCTAACAGAGGTGCATATTGGAGTCATTTAATGCATCCCTTTGATGATTGGACTTGACCCTCCGACCCAATTCATTCAATACGTGTTCTATGGGGTTCATGACCCGGCATGAAGCAGGCAATGCAAGAGGTTGACGTTATTTTTAGCATGGAATTATGTGGTTATTTACGTATTGTGTGGGGCCTTGTACTGCCATGCTGGAAAATGCCAGGTCCGTTATTTTGCACGAAATGACTAATTATCTTTTGTGCATGAGCCCCGTAAAGACAAGCAATAATGGTTGCCGTTTAAAACGATTACGTGGATGAGTTAACGCGTTAACGCGATAAAGACGTAACGTCGTCACACGTGCGCGACCAGGTCTTGCACGAACTCTGACATACCCACTTTTGTTGTACCGGTTCATAAGATAATGAATAGTCTGTCTAGAGCAGCCAAAATGATGCGCGATATCATTTACCGTAGACCTCGGCATGAGCACGCCAATAACCTGGTTTCTTTGATCTTTGGAAAGACGTGCCGTCACTAAATGGAAGCGTTTTGTAACAATAAATTGTTTTTTATTACCAGTACTCAGCTGCAAATTTTTTCTTGTTGGTTTTAAAGCTGTCAATGAACCACCTGTTTCTCAGCACGTGCAACGTAAGGATCACGTTTTTCAGGCGTCGACACTTAAGTACACCTGGGATTTGAATAAAAATTGCATAATCGTTATCTGCGACGAAGTCTCGATTAGCATGCGTAAATCTTACAACGACATGTATACTAACAAAACAGTTATTCAAAGAAATAAAGTGTAAAGTTTTCATTTTGGGTCAGTGTATTATGCATTTTCAACCCCCTCAATTTCTACAGTCTTTTTTATATTCTCATAGTGGCCAAACTCGAAATCGGATGCATAAATAGTTATTTATGTCATAAAAAAATAAGTGGTTATGATCAGAAATTACCTCAATCACACACTGCAGACCAACCCACGACACCATGAGAAAGAGCCAAAGAACACTAACAGTCACAAAACATCAGGCAGACAATTAAATTTAAGCAACCAGCTTTCCCATTCCCCATCACGATAATTGCAGAACGAGAAAGGACACTAAGTACTGCAAACAAAACAAGGACCAAACAAAGAACCCTCACAAACAAGCCGCAATAAACAATAAATTAACCTTAGAACGGACAGCAGTCTAAACCGCTTGGGGATCTTAAATGCATTTTACTGGTACTAATTCTTCTTCCTAGATTCTTTTGTTGTGTAAACACAAACTAGTTTGCTCGCATGGAGGCTTCATAACTTATGCAATGTATCATCACAGAAAAACTAATCAAGCTAACACACAATGACGAAACAAGGAAAAGAGCTCACGACTCAGAGATGGTCAGAGCTAAAGAAAACCCCAAGTTGAGTGACGGCGGGTCCGGCCAAAGACAAACATCAGGCACCAACCCACTGATTAAATCATCATTGTGTGATAAAGCATGATTGTTTCAAGGCCCATTTTTCTCTATGTACCTACAATATTCCATGATGATGGCTTGTAATCAACTGTCCTCACCAATGCCATAATTAGAGATCATCACACGGAGGTTGGGTTATCGCCCGAAATATCAACCCGAGACCCCCATTATCAGCCTGAGAGCTTTATTTTATGTTAGTTTTTCCATTGTAATTGCTATTACACCAAACCAGTAACTACCACACTTGAATGGAACAAAGATTGATATTAGTCAAAAGACTTTCATCTGAGTCCCATTTGTATGTGATTTGTGATTATACTTTTTGACAACTGTATTGATGTTAAGTGTATTTAGCTTTACAAATAAAATACATTAAACCTGTGAAAAACGGTTACTCAAAAATAGACGAAACAAAGATCTTAATAACAATCGGTAGCTTAATGGAGGTCGAAAGTGTTGCAGAATGTTTCACTTGGAACATTCTGCAATACTTTTGACCTGCATTAAGCGATAATCGGTCTTGAAAACCATTTGTTTAGTCTTTTTGAGAGTGGCTGTTTTACGCAGGTTTCACTGTACGCTTACATAAATAAAAAAATGCCACATACTGATGTTTCAGAGACTCATAATAACAATACTTTAATATTTCCCATTGAAACGGGTAAATAACGGTAAATATACTCAACTACAAAAGAAACCCATCAGTAACTTTTCGAGGCAATTTTGGAAATCAGAATTAAGAAATGAAAATATATTTATACCATATTCCGTAGTAATTAGTTCTGCATCATTTCATTGAATAATGTAACAGTTTTACTTAAATCTGTTCATGCTATTCGCCAGTGTTTAGACAAGGGGTTATTTTCAAAAATGACAAGTTTTTCAATCGAGAATGAATATCTCGTTCTCGTCTAAATCAGTTTACTTGAGTTAAATTCGTCCAAAAACAGTCATGACCCTCTCCTGCAGCAATAACTGCCTCATAACGAGGTCGAACCAAAAGCATGTGACGCCGCACAACTTTTTCGGAAATCCACGCCCATTCTTAATGGAGAACAACCTGAAGCTGTCGAAGATTCCAAGGTTGCACTGAACGATCCTGTATGCCTCCCCAGAGCTCATCCAACAGCTGCTCTATCGTATTGAGATCCAGGCTTACTAAACTTAGGTGGTTTTATTTGGCTTCTGCACACACTGGATTGCCTTGTCAGAGAGGGACATATCAGTTATTGGACGAAGTGAACTGATTAAGACTAGAACTCGAGTGAAAACCAATTGTCTGAAACTTGTCATTTTTAGAAATGACCCCTTGTCTACTCACTTGCGTACAGCATGAACGTGTTTAAGTAAAACTGTTGCATTATTCAATAATTTGATGCATAATTGATTGTTAAAGAACATGGTATAAAATATATTTTGATGTCTTAATTAATTTGCCATAATTGCCCTAAAAAGTGACTGATGGGTTTCTTTTGTAGTTGAGTATATATTGCTGCAGTTAGAGGTAATTTAGGATATATACCTTGTATTACTTCACTTTTCGCTTTCTGTAAAGGCGGCACCTCATGCATGCGTAATTAGGACTAATCCATCTTAGACATAGGTAAATGGTGAAAACGAGGCGTGGTTTAGTCAGTTTCGGAGCGCCAAAACAAGCTTAACGAGTATTATCACCATAAATCGCAGTCAAATCGGTGGCGCAAATGGTAACGTTGAAGAACGATGATCAAGGGTTCGCCAGTTCGAACCACACTTGAACATTTTTTTTTATCAATCAAAAGTTGAATCGTGAATCGCGTCATTTTGTTTGTTTATTTGTTTGATTTGATTCTTTACGTCCCACCAACACTCTTTCAGTTATAAAGGGACAGGTCTTCCTGGGTGAAGCAGTACTAAGCTAGGATTGAATCTTGCGTCATAATATCTCGATGAGTTATGATTGATTTTCAGAACTTACGCAAAATATTATATAATCAATGAGGTTTCAGTTTCCAGTCACGATTTTCATCTCAAGTCTTTAAGACCTTTGTTTTGTCCATTTTTGAGTGGCCGCTTATGACAGATTTTACTGTAGATGTTAATTGGACCTCCTGAAGTCTCATCATGGCAACACCAAGGAAAATATACGACACTGTGTCCAAGACTATCATATTGAACGTGTTCAAGTACTTTAAAGACTAGTCGTTAAAATTTCCACCAAACCACCCCCAGAGAAGCTATTTGGTGAAACAGTACAAGTCAGATCCACGGTATCGCATTGACTAAGTCACCAGAGAAGCAGGACACACGGTACTGCGCCTACCACCCTAACATTGTGACCTGAACCCAATTGAATTAATTTGGTCACAGCTGAAGCGCTATATATACTATTGCCATAAAGTTAAGCATATTTTTATGCGATCCCCATTTTCGAAGAAATGAAAACTCATTTGAGTTTTGGGTTTTATTCGACATGTACACTTGTATTTTGGCTACCAAATTTAGATAAGTTCATTTAGTTTCATTCACTACTGTCCATGAACGAGAAGCTTAGGACACAGTACTGTCCAGAAGTTGATATTCAAGAATAAATTTCTTTTGCTGTTGAGTCATGAAATAGCCTTAAACGCGTATGTTGGATAAATCTATAAAGATGAAAGAGGACAGAATGTGAAAAATTGCCATTAGGAACGCTTGCATGAAACAAGATGAAATTGCAAGGGTATTAAACGTGTCTCAGAGTGTTGTAAGCAGACCTTTGAAAGAACATAGAGAGAGTGGCGGTGTTACAAAAAGGAAACAGTCTACTTTGACTCTTGAGTGCAAGAAATTGTTACTGAAGCATTATGGTACGTGGTGCATTATCTGACGACCACCTGATACAGTTTAAGGTGGTTACTGGGACTTCGAACGCTCAAAAGTACCAGGGCAAAATCCTAGAATCTGGTGTTAGGTCACCCTTGGACTTGCTAGATGACCAGAACATGGTGCTCCGAGATGACATTGCAAGACCTCACTGTACTCGCATCATCGAGGAACTCAAAAATCAACAGAACATCGCTAGTCTTCCATGGTCAAGCTTGTTGCCGGACTTGAACCCTATCTAACGCGTGTGGGACAAGCTCGGCTGACGTGTTTGAAACCGAAAACCAGCCGTATCAAAACCATTGTGAATTATTCTAGACTCTACTGCATGAGTTGGACAGGATTTCATGTCTTGAACGCATGCACCCAGTGATTTTACTGATGAAAAAGTGCCAAGTTGTTATTCGACAGTGTGGAGGCTATACGCAACATAAAACGGAAGTAGTGGATTATTGTGAGCTATTTCGCGACTTTTTGCACCAGATCCTGAAAGTGTATACTCCAAAGAGTAAGTTTTGAAGAAATTACAACTTTCGCGGCCTTATTGTAAAAGTTTTGCTGACTCTTGGCCTCCATGCTGTTTTCATTGAATTTTATAAATTTATGGGTAATTTTTGTCAGGTGTTTGCAGCCTATATACAAATCATAGATTCCACAGCTTTTCTTTATCAAATCGCTGGTATTCTGCTTTTGTTGTCTACCACAATAGATTTTTGGTATCTCTCAAAAGTTTCCGTTCTTACCGTTTCTAAAGCCTAAGTGGTGTTATCAAATGGAATATGCTTAACTTTATGGCAATAGTATATGTTGCTGCAAATAATGTCACATACAAACTACCAGATGTTCAACAGCTTGCTGAAGGGGCATTTAAGACCATCACTGCCAAACGGTGGAGGTCCGTGTGCGAGCATGTGATACAGATTGAAACTGACTACTGGACGAGAGACAATCTGCGCGAAAGCGAGAATGAGAAATTTGTTATCAATCTTGAAGAAGATTCATCAAGCGAAGAAGATTGACCATTTTTTGTCATGTCATTTGCTGAAATAAAATAAAGAAGAAATAAAGAAAAAATAAAACGTGAATATATATTATTAAACATGAAAGAACGTTCTAAAACGAATGTAAAAAATATCAGAAAAAATAAAAGTAAATAATTCTCTTAAATAAAAAATTAATCGCCTCTGCTGGGGATTGAACTCACATTGTTTGAATTTGAAAGTGGTATATCTATCCAATACGCTACGGATCTTTCTGCTAAACACTATCCAATTTACGAGGGTCATTTTTTATGTTCGTAGAATCGGGCTGTATCTCTACAAATATAGAATTTACGGTACCATAACTATATATATTTTAAAGGTCTAGCTTTTGTCTATCAACTGGTATAAATTTTACATCATTAGCGCTTAGTCCGGTCAAGATATATAGCTTTGAATAGGGCAAGAAAATGACACTGGTCGAAATCCATGCCATTTTAACCACGCAGCAAGCAGGAAATTAGACGCTGTTAAGTTCCATCCGCTATGGTGATATAAGCATTTTTCAAGCCGATTTTTGTTTTGCACCATCAAAATTAATTATTCAAACACTAACCGTAGACGAGTGCAGCAAAACTATAAGCATGCTGTTTGCTGTTTTATTACAATTTTAAAACACCCATCAATATACCAAAATAATCACAGTCAAGTGCTACTTATTATGTCTGTTAAAATTACGATTATGAACAAATTTTAAAATTTCTTCTGGTTTTTAATAGCACATGATATACTCAATCATTCGTCAGCAGTTATATCTATTTATCGATTTAAGCGTGTAACTGGCAACTTCCGGTACTGGCATACCCCCATGTTATAAAAAGTGGGTGGGGTAAATCAACCCAGCGTAGAAAACACAATAACGATAGGATCTGCATAATTTTCTTATTGCAGTGATTTCAACACCTGTTTAGAGGCATAAAAACAGTTTTAATGTATTTTCTAAATATAGTAACGCTCCATGGCGTCATTTATGTACAAAATAAGGTATTTTAGCACCCCCTAGGCTATTTATTTTGCAGTTCATTTCTAATAAAACAAAAGCATTAACTTTGTTTTAGGATGAAAGTTACCACAACACTTCCATCTACCATATAAACAAGAAAAAAATATAATTCTACTTTACAGCTAACATATTAAGCCAGATTCAAAAGCCCGTATCCAACTTCCACTTGTGTCAACTTTTTACAATAAAAGTTTATATGCCTACTGTTCACTTTGCTGAGGTTCCAAACAAGTCTTCCATATCCAATAATTGCTGCGTATTTGCTATAATGTTTATATGATAGTGTAGCACGTGGTGTTCTTGATCTGCAGCCAAATTTTCAGAAGCTGTGTACGGCTATGGACCCCCTTTTCATGCAATTGTTACTGACGTTCTGTCAGAGACTAAGTCCATAAATGTCATATTTCTACCATATTTCTAGTGTGCGATATATAGGTATGTCTTTGCCTCTTAGATGTCATTAAAGTAATACATTTTGAAATAATTTTAGGCTGCATATATAGATAAAAGCTCAATCTTTTCAAATATATGCATGATGTATGCATTCAATTTCGCCGTTTTCATTAAATCTACCTCTCTACGAACATAAAAAACGTCCCTCGTATACTTATTAAGTCTTAGCAAACAGTTAAAATTTTCTGTTTTACCGTTAATATAACCTGTTTTCCCTTCATGAGTAGATGAAATAGCCAAATCACGCCCAGATATGAATATTAAAGTTACCGCCTTTACAGAAAGTGAAAAGTGAAGTAATACCTGGATTTGTTCATATTTATGTTTACAACGATGAATCAACAGAAGTTACAGGTATTTTAATACTGATAGGCAGATTGAGAGGTTTTAAAGAGGCAAAGCTAATGGGTATGATTCTTGATAAATGTATGTTTCAAAATGGGTTTCAGACTCTATGACGGTTCCGACTTAAAGCCTTATCTAGTGATGAGATGGTAGGGGTCTGATGCTTTGGCTGTTTGTCGGGCTCACCGGGTTAACCTGTTTGATTTCTTTTGCTCCGGTAGTCAGTTTTATTTACTGTCGAGTCCTTATCTTTGCTTTATCTCCTTGTTATATCTTGATTTATATGTTCTGGGAGATGATGCATTGGTAAGTTAGGGGTCTTTCATGCCAACCAAATATCTATTTGTCTTGATCCACATCTGAATTAAGGGTGAGGTTGGTGCCATGAAACCGGTTTAAGCCCTCCAGTAAAATATTTTACTGACCGTTACAAGGCGGTACTTCTTTTGTGGATCTTTTATGTTTTTTTTCCGTCTTGTGTTTGTTATGCCTTTGTGCGCGTCTGTTTATTTGTGTCTTATGGTCACCTGCTGGGAATGAGATGACCTCTTGGCTCTCCTTTGTGGTGTATAACAGTGAGTTTGTCACTTTCCCCCTGGTAACCTGGATCCGGTGTGGTACTTGATTGTATCTCTTCCTGATCTTTGCACCATAACTTACTTTCCTTAATTTCAGTAACATATGTTGTTGGTACACATTGGAATTGCCTCATTGAGGCAATTCCAATGTGCACCTACAACATATGTCAATTAAATAAATGAGTGTTTTTCAACATAAATGGGTTTACACAAACTTCTCAGCTACTTTTTTATGTTTCAGTGTAATGAGTATGTACTATTAAAGCTGCATAGTCTGTAACTTTTGATCTTTTAATTTTAAAAATAAAGTTTCAATTTTTCAAGAATACAGTAAAATACTCAAATTCAGGTAAACATTATACCATGTCCGTAAATCTTAATAAACTTCACCATCAAAACAACAGCATTTATGTAAAATAACTACTGTCTAGCATTATTGGAGGGACGTAAATAATTACCAATAAGAGAAAATTACCTAATTTGATAAGATAATTCACTTTTCCTTGCAGTTTTCAGCCGCACTGAACATATTTATTGTGAAAACATGACTTAATTCTATTTTTAAAAAAAGATTTTTTTTTTCGAAAAATGTTCATACTTACAGACCTAGTCTCTTTAAACAAGGATATTCCGACAGTGAGGCCATACTGTGTTTTATTCAGTAAACTTCCATTGGGCGCGTGTTCGATTCGGGCCTGTTCCATTAGCAAGTTGCGGAAATGGATCAGGTGTTAACTCTGTCTTTTACAGTTCTTTCTCAGACTCCCCATCGACCAAGTTACTTCCAAAAGTCCATCATTGCGTGAGCGATGTTGATATACTTTGGATACTGGATTGCCTCTAAAAGCGAAAAGGCCTATTAGAGACCTAACCACTGAGCGAGAATCCCGATCAAACATGGGCCCTCCGGATATTCGAGACTAAATGTGACGAAATATCTAGATATAGATGGGTCAGTTTCAATATGCCCCCTAGGCATTATGTGCATTGACTTCGATTGAGGAATACAGTTGAATGACCTAATACATACTGCTGGGGAGGGGGTCAACTCTACAATTATTCAGTGTGTTCATGAGCAGAATCTTACTGGAATATGCATATTTCCTGTCTTTTATTTGCTTCCAATGGATCACCTATGTACAAATCGTTAACTAAAACAAAACAAAAAATACTCAGAGCTTGAAGCCCATGAAACACTGAAAAGAGTGGCTTCAGCAAATGCAATAATAAAACACTATAAAAGTATAAAAGTTCTTCTTTAATAACTGTAAAACGCCATTCGATGGTTCTAAGCTTTTTTTAAAAGCTAACCTTGTACTAAATTTAAGTTATCAGCAGATCTTACAGTTATTGAAACTTATGACAGTTTTGGTACTTACCGCACATCACTGTCTTGTAGCTAAACTTGAGGTTTCCTTTAGCTCTAACTATCTGTGAGTCATGAGCCCTTTTCTATGTATCATCATAGTGTGTTAATTTGATTTGATTGCTTCTCTGTGATTATGCATTGCATTTTTAGTTAGGAAGCCTCCATGCGAGCTAAACAATTTTGGTTTTTAGCAAAAACAGAATCTGGGGCGAAGATTTGGCGCTAGTAAAACGCATTTACCCCCCCCCCCCCCTCCCGTTGGCTAAGGCCTGGTCGTTCTAAGGGGGTGGCTTTGGTGATGTTGATTTATTGTTTAATGTACTTCCTAATGTTTGTTGGAGTTCTATGTTTGTCTCTGTTTTGTTATGAATTACTTTGTGTCCATTCTAGTTTTGCAATCATCTTGAAAAGGAAGAGAAAGCTGGTTGCTTTGCTATTATTGTCTTACACATGTATTAGTTACTATAAATGTTCTGTGCCTCTTCCTCACGGTGCCATGGACTGCAGTGTGTGATTGTGGTATTTCCTGATCACACTCACTTACTTTTTTTGTGGAATAGTAGTAATGAACATTTTTTGCAGTTTGACGAGCACCTGGAAGACAATAATAGATAGCTAATTTTATATTATTGACAGATAACCTTCAGATGTTTCATTGGAATAAAATACTAAATTGGTGCTTTCCTGATTTTAATGCATGACCCGCTCACTTCTTTTTGTTTTCAGCCAATCAGTTGCAAGAAACGGGCCATATTCAGTGTGGTATATTTTCAATACCATATATTATTTTGAGATCATTCCCAAAAATTGATGCGAAAAATGTTTCATTGGGATGAAATGCTATATTGGTGGTTGCCTGGTTGTCACAAAACAACAACAAATAAACAACATTGCAAAATTTAAAATATTTATTCATATTTGTGTAAATATAAAACATAAAACATGAAATAATAATATAAATACACAGCGTTCAACCCTGTGTTCCCAACGTTTTCCAATTTAAAGATAATAATTATACATATGTACTTTTGAATAGAGTGAAAATAGTATTATTATATTTTAATAAAATTCACTTTGAAATATTTATTGAAATACAGTAAACCCTGTGTAAAACGGCCACTCAAAAATAAATAGACAAAACAAAGGTCTTAATGGCACATGGTAACTTAGTGAAGGTCGAAAGTATTGCTGAATGCTCCACTTGGAGCATTCTGCAATACTTTTGACCTGCATTAAGCGATAATTTGTCTAGAAAACCAATTTTGGTCTTTTTAAACTGGCCATTTTACACAGGTTTAACTGTAAATACACCTTGTTCAATCTCACTTACTCAGAGTCCTGTGTTCTCAACGTTTTCCCATTTAAAGATAATGATTATTTTTTTGAACAAAGTGAAATTAGTAGCATCATATTTGAATAAATTCCCTTTGGAATATTTATTGAAATAATCCGTTTTCACATTTAGTAATTATTTGATAATTGCTTAGTCAAAATCACCAAATAGTCATCTAAAATCGAATTCTTGATTTATTTCAGTCATTAGATATGCTGCGGTTACTTGGACAAAGCTTGAACTGAGCTACTGCCTGGAGCTAAGCTGCATGTACTGACTTGAGCAAAACAGTCGATATGAGCAAAATAACAGATTTAAGCTGAATGATTCATTCTAGCTTAGCCATATTGCCATGAGATGATAAGTTGATTTGAGTTTGATTACTTGCTTGAACATCCACTTAGAATTAAGTTGTCCAAAGACCAAAAGCTGATCTACACCACAGATTTGAACTGGGACGAAAGTTTGATAAAAGTAGTCCATATATGGAATTTGGAAGACATCAGGTGATAAATGACTCCAATAAAATATTTTACTGACCGTTCCAAGGCGGTACTTCTTTTGTGGATTATTTTATGTTTTTTTTTTTCTGTCTTGTGTTTGCTATGCCTTTGCGCGCGTCTGTTTATATGAACCTTGAGGTCACCTGCTGGGAAAGGGCTGACCTCTTTGCTCTCGTTTGTGATGTCTAACTGTGAGTTTGTCACTTTCCCATTGGTATCCTGGGTCAGGTGTGGTACTTGATTGTACCGATTCCTGATTTTTGCACCCTTACTTACTTTGAGAGTGTACACAAGTGCAAACCGACAGAACCTATATTTGTGCTCTCTCCCAAGATCAAATATTGTTTTTGTCCGATGAACGATAACCAACATGGTCGCCAAAATGGCTGGTGTCTGATGGACACTAACTTAAGTCCTTTATCACCAGATATCTTCCAAATTTAATACATATGTTACTTTTACCAAACTCTCTCCCAAGAACATCTTTTCTTGCACACCAGATAAGGATATCTGAGATTTTACCCTGGGATAGAAAATCTTATCTTACCCAAGCTATCTTACCCAGGACGCCATTCTTATGTTAAAGTGACGTCATCATGTGAATTTGCATCTTAGCGTATTCAGGGACTTCTTAAAGCTTATTCTAAAATAAATAGATATAGTGGTCAACAAGAAAAAGAATCCATTATTCGTGTGAGGGTAGGACAGAAAAAATCGTCCCTCGGGATCACCGTTTGTCATCACTCGACAAGCCTCGTGATGCCAAACGGCGATAGATTCTTATACTCCCTACCCCTCATAAACTAAAAAAAATTGTCAGGGTCTAACAAATAATGGATGCGCGCATGTATACAAAGGGTTAATCAGGTTGTTATTAAACACACTGGTAAATGTATACGTCGATTTGCTGGTATTTACGCGTTTTGCCGGTACTTCATAGATCGGAAGTGGTAGATATTAGTGTTTATACTATATAGAAAAACATGTCATATGCCAAAGGGACTATAGACTTCAATCATGTTTAAGTATTCAGTATGTGCATGGCGATTTATGTAAGCATTTAGGAATAGATTCGAGTACCGATCATCCGGATCGGTACTCGAATCTCTTCCTAAATGCTTACATAAATCGCCATGTGCATGCCGAATACTTAAAATGATCTTATTCTATAGTCCCTTTGGCATACGGCATGCTTTTCTATATAGTATTAACACCAATATCTACCACTTCCGGTCTATGAAGTACCAGCAATGTGCGTAAATACCAGCAAATCGACGTATTCATTTAAGAGTGTGTTAAAGTCAAAGCACCAACTGTCATAATGGCGATGGTCACAGCTGAAGCTATAGTATAAGCAGCGGTACTTGGACCGTTACAGAAGTCTCCTGTACAGACGGACACACAGATAGTTTGGCCTTGAAGCTGACTGTATCCACATATGGTCTGGTTGTCTCCTTTAACATACTTAAAACTGAAAATAAAATAGACAATTGTACAAATAATGAAGGCTTTTAAAATACAACCATGCAACTACCAGCTTAGCAAAAGTATGGTTTGGTGATATAGCTGTCATGTAAATATAAACAACTTGCTATAAAAGTGACAGGTATTTTTATACTGATTAGCAGATTGAGATGTTTTAAAGAGGAAAAGCTAATGGACATGATTCTTAATGAGTAGGTTTCATTGTTTTCAGTAAGATATGTCGTTGGTACACATTGTAATTACCTCATAAAGGCTATTCCAATGTGCACCTACAACATATGTCCATTCAATAAATAAGTGTTTTTTCACTATAAACGTTTTTTCACAAACTTCTCAACTACTTTTTATGTTTCAATGAAATGAGCATGTAGAAATGAACAAGTTTTTGTGTAGTTTGGCGTGCACTTGGATGACAATAATAGACAGCCAATTTTATAATATTGACAGCTAATCTTTAGATGTTTCATTGGAATAAAATGCTAAATTGGTGGTTGCCTGGTTGTATAAACTTCGTATTTTGATAGAGTGTAACTTTGAACCAAATTTGCTGACAGCTGAACTGCAACTGGACTTAGTGTAATATTTCAACTGCTTTAGAAACTTTGTTCTGTTCAATTCTTTTGATCAAATGAATAACTACATATACAAAATGTACAACAATAACAAGAAATGTTTAAACATTTATCACTGTTGGCTTCAAGCTGTTTTAGTAGGAAAGGGAGTGTAGGTTTATACTTCTTTTGGTGTAAAGTAAAGCTTATTTTGGATACCCCGGCTTCTCCAGCCAGGCCCCGAGGTTATAAAACTTTTTTCTTGCTCAACACATTCAACTGTTCATAAAACTAAAATATCCACAAAAAAGAAGCGTTTTGCGTTTAGTCTCTCTGCTGTAGTATTTATCAATACTGATTAACGATGAACAGGATAAAGTTCGTGCTAAGTTGAGTATGAAAAAAGTTTTATAACCTCGTTGCCAGGTCAGTCAGACGAGACCTTAAGCCGTGGCAACGTTTCCATATGACCTTAGCTGTATATGGGACGTTTAACACAAACAAACAAACAAACACTATTTTTTCAGTGCATGTGTGGGTAGGGGAATAACCAAGGCCTGTAGTGCTAAGTGAGGCGTTTCTTTTAAGCACCCGAAACATATATTCCTGTCAATCTGGTGCGAAATCATCGAAATGGTTTATAAGTATGAGTACATTATGGACCAGGAACTAGCAGGTATTTTGAATTATCCATGCGCGGATCCAGAATGTTCAGTCAGGGGGAGAGGGGGTCTGAACCAGTTTTACTCAGAACAACTAGTAAACAATTAAAAGCAGAACATCATGATATCAGCAGCTAAATACGTTACGATGATGGCCCAAGATTAAATGCTGTCTGGGTAGCTTTGTGATTTTTCAGTGGGTCCAGTCCATCGGTAATCCTAAGGAAGCCTTTAGGTTTGAGATTTTCCCGGGGAGGGGCGAGTGTACGGACCCCCAGTCCCCCCTCTGGATCCGCGTTTATTATCGGAGTTTGAACTGTCGAGTTTTTACTGTATTTGCATACTGGGTGAAAGTTTCAGGATTGTTCCAGAATTCAGGATTTGGGGGCTGTCAAGTCATCCCAAAATATCAGCCCCAAAATCCTTAATTCAGGCAAAATTTAGTTGCTTTGTAATATTCCATGGTATATGTTCTGAGCAAAGTAATCCTCTTTATCCTTAATTAGTCATAAAAATAGCAAAAATAGCCCGGGTTCGATCCCAAGTCGGGACAAAGGTGATAAGCAATTTTTCATCTGTTACATTATTATTTTAGGATTTTTTTTTTCATAGAATTTCAGGATTCTTCAATTTTAGAACTTTCACCCATGTATTTGTACTCACCTAGTAACGTTCATAGGACTAAAATTACGCATGTCAGAACAGTCCCGAATAAAAGCATTGACTGTCCCTGAAATGTATTTGCACTCACCTAGTAACGTTCATAGGTATAAAATTACACATGTCAGAAATATCCCGAATAAAAGCATTTACTGTTCCTGAAATGTATTTTGCTCACCTAGTAACGTTCATAGGACTAAAATTACGCATGTCAGAAATATCCCGAATAAAAGCATTTACTGTTCCTGAAATGTATTTTGCTCACCTAGTAACGTTCATAGGACTAAAATTACGCATGTCAGAACAACCCCGAATAATGAAATTTATATTTGTTTGCACGGCGTTTTAAGGTAAAGGTGTGAATGGGCGCTTGTAAGCGGTTTTATGGTACACCAAGTCTAAGTTGAAAAAGCATTAAATAGTTAAGTTTCACGTGAGTTGTATTCATTTGAAAAATCAATTTCCACGTGAAACTTTAATTGCACGTGACGACAGGTGTATCAAGAGAAGATAGGTTAATATTGAATTATCGAAGCCTTAGCCAGCAGGGCCCGAAATTACAATGCCTCCTTAAAGTTAAGATAGACTTAAATTGACGATCTTACTTAAATTTCACAAAAAGTGCATTACAATCATTTTCCCTATCTTAAATGTCTCCTTATCTCGACAAAATAATTAAATATTTAAGGTAGCAGCGAAGCTACCTTAAAGTTAAGATTTAACTTTTTGACGGGGTTGCGAGTTCGAACCCCGTCACAGTACCATTTTATTTTTTTTTTAAATTTTATTTTTTTATCAATTATTTATTGAACCGTGGCATGTGATTTCCAACAATGTGGCATTTTGACATGTGTAGACTAAACCGAGCCTGTGTAGCCGCCTTTTAAGCTTACAGTCAAAATGCTGTTTGGGCAGTAGCTAAATATTCATAGAATATTTAAACGACTAGCAAAGGCTCTGGTCAAACTGCGCGTATGCGCAGGCTGATCTGAGGCTCTGCTCGTCACACATACCACATTGTTAGGAATCTCATGTAGCGGCTCATTTAAAGATATAATTCATAAGCATTTCCAAACCATTTGGGCTGCTTAATATCACTTTACTTGATTGTATCGATTCCTGATCTTTGCACCCTTACTTACTTTAATGACAGCAAACAATGCGTACCCTATTGAGTTGATGCATTCAGTGGCATCTCGCATATGCGTTTTCGTGTTTGATAATGTCCCATTTGATGGACACTTTGTATAAATGTTAAAACTGTTTTCCAATAATGCTTAAAGGACACATGTGAAAATATAATACAATAAAAATGAAGAAAAAAACATCAAAGCATTGATGGGATTCGAACCCGCGCATAATGGAAAAAATGAATTTATGTTCTGCTGCCAGCGACTCTAACAGTTTTCAAATACACCTGACTGCTGAATATGCCAGCCTACTGTTTTGATTTCAATGTTTACAAACAAGCAAATGTAAACACGGTCATTAGAATTTGGCAGCACTATAGAAGGTTTTAAGGAGCGATATCGTTTCTATACCACCACGATAACGTATATCCACGCGCGGATCCAGGAATTTTTCGTCGGGTTTGGCGGTGGAAGGGGGGGGGGGGTCCAAGCCCGACTGACTAAAAAAATGCTCTGACGTTGTTTTTTCTCTTCTTTTTTCTGTAAGTCCTCAGCTTATTTTGCATAGGGAGTCCAGTGATCATGGCTTTTTCAAAGAAAACTATCATTAAACTATAACTTTCCGATATTCCATGGAGAAAGGCGCTCTAACATTTCCAGGGGTCCAACTTTTCCCAGGTGGAGGGGGTCCTATTGCATATTTCTATATAAACCTATAGAATTAGTGATTTTCCAGGGGGCTGGGGTCCGGACCCCTGCCACCTCCTCTGGATCCGCGCGTGGCATCGTTAACTGGGTTCGTCGACACATCGTCTTGGCCAAAAGACTTAGCATGACACTCACTCCATTGATGCAAGTTCTGTGCGGCTGTGGTAAACAACGACAGGGTCCTACTGTTTAGTGATTGGAGATACGATTGGGGTATCAAAAATGCCATGAGTAGGGTAGTGCACTGTGTATCAAAGGCGTTTTGTGCTATGGGATATTGTATTATTCCCAACGTCGGGTGTGAAGGGAGTCTCTACATATAAAATACCGAATTACCCACATGCTTTGTCCCACACTGTATGCGGCGATCACAAACGAACTGAATTGCTAGAAACGCTGTTTTGTATTTAAAAAATGCGTATCAATGCCTATCAGGTACGATTTTTTAGTAATAAGATTGAAGGGTTCACCACATCAAGAAGTCTGCGAGTATTCTATAACTACCCCCCCCCCACCCCCCACCCCCCCCCCCCCCCCCCTGTTAAGCATATGAACAAACTAGAGGATCTGAAGGTCATGTAGCGCTTACCTGATCTCATTGATTTAATTAAGATAGGTCAAGGTCAACTTAGGCTTATTATCGAATTATATTTTGTTTTACCATATATGGGAGTGTTTTTTTCATTTGGAATTATCACGTATGCATTGTAGCGCGTTGTGGCTCAATTGGCACCTTTAAATCAAAATAAACTAGCTAAGTATCTGATAATCAGCCAATTTCTGGCTTGCCATTGGGAATTTATGTGTCCAAAATGAGTACATGTACGCCATGTAAGTCATTTGTTACGACTCGACAGGGCTCGCGAAATAGATGGGTAACCGGGTGCCACTTTGGCAGAGATATTTGTAGCCTATAGCATGGCATCAGTGTTGTACAGCTCAAGTCGGATGAAAATCCCGAATTTACGTAGACCTCGAAGTCTCACTTACTGATATTGCTTGGGAGCGCAGTGCTTCAGTGGTAGAGTGCTTGACTCGAGACCGAGGGGCCGCGGATTCGATTATCACCGGCGTAACTGCGTTGTGTCACTGAGCAAGAACATTTATCCTAGCTTAGTACTAGTTCAACCCAGGAACCCCGTCCCTTAATAACTGAAAGATTGTTGATGGGGCGTAAATAATCAAATCAAACAAACAAACAAAACTGATATTGTACTGTTTACCTTAACTTTAAACATTCGCATGAGCAAACTGCAACCGAGCCAGCACGATATTATAGTACTTATCGCATAGGCGAGCAACCATGGATTGCTCAAGGATCCACATAACCCGCCAATCCACATCAACTTAAAATATGCACGCGTGTGATGGTTCAGAAAAAAGGATAAAAAACTTAACCCCCACTGGATAGCTGATTATGCATCATTATGTTAGGTTATACGGATGGGATAAGCAACACAGTATCATTGGTTAGCCCATAAATAGTCTACAACGAGCTAGATGCATGTTGACTGCTCCCACAAACACACAAAAACATGATCATCGCGAACGAGTTCGTGTGTACTACCCCCTATCCCCCGGTCGCAGATCAGCCCCACCTGCCCTCCCTCCCCGTCTCCTCTAAAATGACGCATACACTCTTTTATGAAATGGAAAATATTAATGTTACGGCCCAACTGGCAATAACTTCCCAACTCGGAATATTTGGTTGTTCCTAGTTCCAACGTTCGGACGTCCCATTTTAAAATCGGAAATCCTTGTTTCCTGTTTACCGGTGGAGGGCATTAAACAGCTGTTCAATGTCCAAGAGCTTTTTTATATTTAATTTGAGAATAGCAAGAGTGGAAAACAACCTAAACTGCCGGTGCAAGGTTCGCAGATACAAAAACAACAACTACGTTACTTACACAAATTTTATACTATTGTTGGATTTGCTGGTGGTCAGGAAGTATCAGTTTTCGTGGGTTGGCGGTCATACTATCCTCTGTTTATTTTTATGCTTGACGTCTCAGCATCATGTGCGGCTCCAGAGGGGGATAGGGGGTCCGGACCCCCCCCCCCCCCCCCGGAAAATCACAAGTTATATTCACAAGTTATATGGGTTTCTTATAAAACTTTCTATCGGGACGCCCCCCACCCCCGCCCACTAGAAGTGTTGGACCCCCTCTGAAATCTTCGACAATTAGTTTTCTCTGAAATAAACCTCCGGACCCCCTCTGTATAACTGTAAACTAAGTCGAGGACTAAAAACAAAAAGTCATAACTTTCACAACCCAGGAGTCCTTGAATCGCATGTTTTTGTGTTTTGTTTTTGTTTTCAATCAGTACATGACATACCTATTAATATACAACACTGGGATAGGAAAAGCCGGGAAGTGCCGGGGGAAGGTGTGACCTGAATTGTCAGTCTGTATTTACCAATTGAATGATTCGAAGGATATGTACAATCTGCAGGTAAAGCAAAATGTGGACGATGACTGACAGGACTTATTACTGATGTGAGGACAATGTAAAATTTACGCGAGACTTTCAAGCATCCATAATTCCGTCTTACAATAAATTGAAAGTAAAATTAGACCAAATGAAAAAATAAAATAGGTAGATTCAAAGAAACTGCCACATCTGGTTGAAAGGCCCCACATTATAACTTTCTGAAAAAGTGCACATTTGATCAAACAGTAATGGTCCGGCAGTACCGGATTTTAACGACTCTGACGCCGTCCATTTTGGGTAATTTTGGTTCTTTTCGCCATCCATTTCGGCCAAACGTTGCAGCCATAATTTTGTCAGATTTCCCCTGTTTTTGTAAGTTATCGAGCCTAAAAAGTGTAAGTTTTTAATTTCTTGAGTGAAATCTAAACTGTTTGATGTGCTGATGTTTTCCTTATCAATATTTTTTTTCACATGACAAGATTGATATCGAAGGAATAAAATAACAAGTACAACCTTTATAAAAATGGCACTCCTATTTTTAAAAAAAATATCGCATCCGAGGGCCTGAACAAAAAGGAAAAATAAAACCCTCCGCTGCCGCATCTGTTTTTCAATAAAAGTGTCTATTCAATTTTTGGGAGCCTTAAAGCGGAAAAAAGTTGATAAGTGTGGCAGTTGATTGTCAAATTTCTGACTTGCATTTTAGCTCACCTGAGCCATTGGCTCATGGTGAGAATGATCATTGGATGTCCATCGTCAGTTGTGTGTCGTGTATCCTGTGTCGTCAACAATTGACCGGGCCGCGTAGCGCAGTCGGTAACGTGTCTGGCAACAGATGCGAGTCTGGCTGCAGATCCAGGGGTTGCGAGTTCGATCCCGGCCCAGTCCCATACTTTCGTGGAGATTGATCATGAAATAATTTCTATGGTTATTCTCCTCCCTTCCGCTGAATCATTTAAGAAGGGTTGTTGTCAGTAACAAGCTAAAGTATGTGCAGCAAGTACTGGTTAACTGCTTCATGCGTTGATCCAGGAATTTTTGTCAGGGGGATCCAGGTCAATCTGACAAAAAAGCTCTGACAACGCGGTTTTTTTTTTATTTGATTTGATTTGATTCTTTACGTTCCATCAACAATCTTTCAGTTAAACAGGAACGGGTCTTCCTGGGTTGAACCAGTACTAAGCTAGGATAAATGTGACTTGCTCAAGGACCACAACGCAGTGACGCCGGTGAGGCTCGAACCCGCGGCCCTTCGGTCTCGAGTCGAGCACGGTTTTTTTTTTTTAGTCCTCAGCTTATTACAGAAGTCAAATGGTTAATTTCAATGAAAACTATCATTTTTCAAGGTTCCATGGGGGTCCAACTTTTCCAGGGGGGTCCAATTGCTTATTCCCTATAGAAACCCATATAACTTGTGATTTTCCAGGGGGGGGGGGGGGGGGTTCCAGACCCCCTGTCCCCATCTAGATCCGCACTTGTGCTTGTTCAAGCTTGCCCATGAAAAAGTGTGGTTAGATGAACTGACTGTCCAGCCATGGCCATAGCTGTTGACTTGGGATGTAAAGCAACAAAAACAAACAAAAACAAAAAAAAAATCATCAACAATTGCTTCAAAGGACAACTTGACAGGAATGATCCTTTTATCGCCTTCTTTAATAATTGTTCAAATGGTTCTGGTCCGTTGCATATTTAAGTCACACAGGCTAAAAATAGATTTTCAAAATGAAACCTTTAACATATGGAGATGGGGCCACGGCTTAAAAGTCTCATCCGACAGACTGGTGAAGCCGGGAATCAAACCTGTGACCCCTAGTTTATAAGGCGAGCAGTTTATCCACTAGGCAACACCACTGTGGCTCCTCAGATGTGTGTGATTTGAAACAAAAAAACACTTGCATATTTTTGCTTTATCAGCAAGTTATCAAATGCTTAACCCTTTAATCCAAAGGCTATTTTTAGATCCACCCATCTTTAAAAAAATAAAGAAAATTTTTGGTGAAGTTTTGAGTAATTTTGAAAATATTATGGAAAATAGAGCATTTGCTCTTAAGGAGCAAATACTCCATTTTCTGTAAAATTTCCAAATAGTACATGATATTTCAAAGGTGTCAAAAGACGTTATCATGGAGTAAAGGGTTAAACTATCCATCAGCAAAAGATCAGTCAAAACAGAGGACTGCTATTTTAATTTTTATAAGTAAATTGCCTGTCTGTCTGTGATTAAACAAGTATTAACAGTTTTAGCTTTTTGTTGTAAAAAGGCCAAAAAACGGGCTGTGTAGCGCAGTTGGTACTCACAGTGTCTTTCTGCAGGTACATTTCTAACTGCAGATCCTGAGGGGTTACTGGTTCAATCATTTTAATAATTCAGTTGCGATATCTTTTTGGGTTTCATTTCACTTTGGTTATTATTATTTATATGTAATTGATGATCTAAGTGCAAAAACTGTTTGGTCCCTGTCAAGGGTGCTCATCAGGAAAAACACCCCATTACAGTCAAATGTAGTAGCCCAGCATTTGAAGTGTAAAATCAGTATGAAATTAAATGTGCCTCCGGCCTAAATTAAAATTTTATTTGTTTCCCCTTACCCGACTGACCCTGAAAAAAGGGCCCTACTCAAAGAATTTTATTTCTATTTTCAGTCAAGAATTTTTTTTAAAATTTCATTGCAAACTAAGAGAATTGTCCAATGTAATCAGTGTTATCTTAGCAAATTGTTTGTGTATTCAATTATATTGCCTATAGTAGGACTATATATACAGTTAAACCTGCCTAAAATGGCCACTCAAAAATATACACAACAAGGTCGTTAAGACAAATGGGCGATAAATGCAGAGCATTCTGCAATACTTTTGACCTGCCATATGCGATAATCTGTCTTGAAAAAACAAACAATTTTTTGTATTTTTTTTGAGTGGCCTCTTAAGACAGGTTTTACTGTATACAATTAAGTTTAATGGGTATCCAATTTGAGAAGTTAAAAAAATCGACCGACCGACCCATACCTGTAAAACAGGGTCGGGTAAGGGGAAACAAAAATAAGGTTGGCCCCGAAAGCTCATGAAAAGAGCATCCTAATCTCACTGTAGGTTTTGTATTTCTGGTATTTGCGGCTTCTTTTATAGAATTCAGGTCAAATGATTCAAGCAGCCATTTTCCCTGGTTCATTAACACTACATTCTATCATCAGCTGCAGACCCTGCTGAGAGTTTGATTGCCTACCATGACTGTTAATAGCCATTCTGCCAAAATATTCAATTCTTTGCATGATAAGGGCGATTTTGTCATCTGCTGATAACCCTTGCAAACAGTTAGGACCCACATTAGGCCCGACAAAATGTCGGGCCTAATCTGGATCCAAAGTGTTTGACACTGAAAGCATTTTTCGGAAAAGGTGATTTTGAAAAAAATCAACAGACGACACAAAATCATAAAAATTTACCAAGCGTGCAAGATAATGGTCCTCACTGACCTCGGCGCTTTGATAAAATTAGATATGGTTCTAACATAGCCATATGGTTCTAGCATAGCCTGGAAAACTGAGCAATCATCTATTACAGACTGTAAAGACCAGTGCCTCTAATACATAGCTCTGTCTCATTAGCTACTTGCTCCTTTTATTTATGTGTTTTGGTTACACTTGGCAGGAATGCTGGTATTTTATGCTAATAAAAGCCTTTGCAAACAGTTTGGAGCAGATCAGGACTGATAAAATGTTTGACTTGATCTGGATCCAAACTGTCTGACACCCAGATATGGTATTTATTGAATACAGCTTTGAAAGAGTTGATTCTGAAGACAACAAAAAAACTCCCCATCTCTGAAGAATGCATTAAATATTGCAGTAAGGTGTGAAACTGCTATCAAAACAAATGGTCCTTTATATAAACATCCTCAATTAGGTGTTTGTCCTAATCTCTTAAATGTGTTAAGTCTAAATTAACCATAGTCCTGCTGAGCAGATATGCTTCAGATTAAGTTATTGGATCATGTCACAGTTTTCAATGCAATCTGTGTATAATTGTGACCTATGATATGCAAACTGGTTGGAAAGATTTACTTTTTAGTAACTTATTGACCAGAACAAGGGTGATACATTTGTAAATCACTCTCAGATTGAATTAATTCAGATGCATATAATATTAGCAATGTTACCTGGTCCTCACTTACCAGTATCAAAGTATGAAAGTGTTTGGAGTAACAATTTAAGTCACAAAAAATGACCCTAAACATAGATCCTTAAAAGCGTAAAATTGTTATTTGTTCTGTGTCAATTTAAACATGTGTTTTGGGTGCTCAACAGAAACTTCTCATTGAGACGGGTCTTTTGAGTACCCACAACAAATGTTTTAGTCAAGTAATAAGGAAAAAAAATTTCAGGTACACACTCTTTTGTTTGTTTGTTTGATTTGATTCTTTACGTCCCATCAACATTCTTTCAGTTATACAGGGATGGGTCTTCCTGGGTTGAACCAGTACTAAGCTAGGATAAATGTGTCTTGCTCAAGGACCACAACGCAGTGACGCCGCTGAGGCTGGAACCTGCTGCCCCTTGGTCTCGAGTCAAGCACTCTACCACTGAGCCACTGCGCTCCCCTAAGGTTCACACTCTTATCTGGGGGCCTGCCTGCATAGAATTTAGATCTTGTTGACCCCATTTGAAGATAACAATGAATATGTACTATATGGACTGTAGCAGAGTTTCTATATTCACCAGATGCATAGAAAAAGGCCTATTAGGTAGATCAGAAAACCCTTACAGTAGCGAGCCAGTAGCAACTGAACAACATTGCCAATTATGTCTAAAAGACAGAGGCATTTATATTTACATTTTAAATCTCGGACAGGACTTTAGTTAAGAGTGTGTGATGAAAATTTAATTTCCTTATTTCTCAACCAAAACATATGTTGTGGGTACTCAAAAGAACTATCTCAATGAGACGGTTCTTTTGAGCACCCAAAACATATGTTAAAATTTGGGTAAGAAAATATTTACAATTTTACGCTGAAATTTTTATCTTAACCTCTGCTGTGATTTAATATCGTTTTAACCATTGGCCCAGTCAATATGAACATTGACCGCCTTTTTGCCAACCATAATGGAAGACTGCCAAAGTATGCATATAGTTGTTACTATTATATAATGGGTAAGAGAGTATTTAAAATTTTTCAGAGTTCTCACTTGGGCTAAAAAAATAAGTGTTTCTTCGGCCATTTTATTTAAAAAACAGATGAGGCAGGCAGGTTTTTATTTTTTAGACCACTTATTTTTTTATTTCATCGAAAACTAATGCCAGGCCCCCTTTTTGTTCATTTTAAGTATAAAAATGTGGATATTTTGATTTTGACATATGAATAGAATAAATGTGGCCACTTTTTTATTCAAGTCTGAAAAAAAGACAGGTGAGGGGCATTTGAAACAGATGAGGGAGGGCCTGAGAAACAATTTATATTTCTTTATTTGGCCATTAGCTGTGAACTAAGCAGTTTAAAATACTTTCAGGCATAAATTAAAAAAAATATGTGCCTAAGGCCAAAAAGAAGTTAATTGTTTCTCAGGCCCTCCCTCATCTGTTTCACATTCCCCATATGTCTTTTTTTTAGACTTGAACAGAAAGTGAATAAAAAATATATGTAATATGTTATAGCTGTTTCCCATTACGTTTGTGAATCTGTAATGTGCGTAATGAAGCAGGTCTTGCTTTGATACTATGTTTATTATACCCGCTTTTTTCTTTAGAAAAAAAGGGTATATTAATTTCATGTCAAATCCGTCTGTCTGTCTGTCCGTCTGTGCGTCCGTCCGTCACGTTTCTTGTAAATGTATCTCCTCCTAAACCTTTAGAGGTAGCAACTTCAAACTTTGTTAGTGAATAGGTCACATGATGTAGAGGGTACTGGGCAACATTTAGTGTGACCTTGACCCCAAGGTCAAGGTCAAATAATGCATTTTCTTGTAAATGTATCTACTCCTAAATGGTTAGACGCAGCAACTTCAAACTTTGTAGCTGAATAGGTCACTTGATGTAGAGGGTACTGGGCAAAATTTTGTGTGACCTTGTCAAGGTCAAAGATTGAATTTTCTTGTAAATGCTTCTCATCCTAAAGCTTTTGACGTAGTAACTTCAAACTCTGTAGGTGCATATGTCACATGCTGTGGAAGGCACTGGGCAACATTTTGTGTGACTCTGACCTGAAGGTCAAGGTCAAATAATGTATTTTCTTGTAAATGCATCTTCTTAAAACTTGCTGGTGCACTAAGGTCACATGATGTGGAGGGTACTCGGCAACATTTTGTGTGACCTTGACCCCAAGGTCAAGGTCTAATAATGTATTTTTTTGAAAATGCATCTTCTCCTTAACCATTGGCTGTAGCAACTTCAAACTTTGCAGGTACATAGGTCACATGATGTAGAGGGCAATGCTTCATGTGGCCTTGGTCAAGGTCAAATCAAATATTTCTTGTAAATGCATTTCCTCCTAAACCGTTGGACATAGCAGCTTCAAATTTTGCAGGTGCATAGGTCAAGGTCAAAAGTGAAATAGTGTACTTTCTTGTAAATGCATCTCCTGCTAAACGGTTGGACGTAGCAACTTCAAAAACTTTGCAGATGCTTTGGTTAGCTCAAAAGCGCGTATTTGCGATGGTGTACCTTTGACTGAAGTCTAGTTATCTTTGGTATCCAAGTAAACAAAGAATTTAAATATAACTGTGGCATAAATCACAAATTGCACCCAGGCTTTCCAGGCATATTTTACCTAAACACATTATGTGCCTACAAGCCCACATAGCTTACACTGAGTACTTTATTAGTTGTTTACACTATCAGACTTATTTAGGCTTCTCCTCTCAAAAAAGGCCTGGTGTCTGTCCTTCCATCTGTAGAAAAAAGCTTGTGTACTCCCCAGGGGGGGGGGGGGGGGGGGTACTCTGATATTTTTATACATACATAGGCTCGGGTCATTTTTTTGGTTCAAAATTTTGAATTTCAATATTTTTGGGGGTTTTCAGAAAAAATAATATTTTTTGGGGGGGGGGGGATATTTTTTTGGGGTCATTACAAAATTGGACTATATTTAGTGGTCGTTGCTATGTATTTTAGGGTCTTTTCTTAAGGTCAAGGTACAGAATTGAGGATATTTTTTGGGGTTGCCAAAATTTCAAATATTTTTGGGGGGTGCTTGAAATTCCTGATATTTTTTTTGGGGGGGGGGGGGGGGGGGGAACGGTAGATGCTGGACCCGAGCCTACGTATGAAGAAAAAATGAGAGTACCCCCAGGGTGTACTCAATAATTTTAGTACCATTTGAGATGTGCAAGAATGATTGCTCTCCTTTGCTGCACTTTTGAGTTATCTCCCTTGAATGAACTTTACAGCGGTAAGCTTGTGCGCTCAATAACTCTTGAACCTTTTGAGATTGTTGGTTAAATCCTGAAGTCTCAAAACTAAGCTAATGATTTATGCTTTGCTTACCACTGAGTCAAGTTGGGCCTTGGCAGTTGTCAGTTTAATACTGTACTCTAAAAAAGGATTTGTACTAAGTACAGGTTCACTCACCACTTTGGTATACATGGGTGTAAGTTTTCAGGATTATGCCAGAATTCAGGATTCTGAGGCTGACTTTCTGTGAGTTTTTTCCCCGCATTACTTCAGTTAAAGACAAATGGCCGTTGATACTAACAATATTTTTTGTTGACATTCTGCAAATTTTAAGATTTAAATTTCTTAAGATCAGGATGTTGGTTTGGTTTATTTTGATGTTTTATGTCCCAGTCAACAGCTACCGTCATGTCGTTGCTTGTAAATTACATACTTTCACTCATGGGCATTTTCCGTCATGGGAAGATTTTGATACATGTACATTCACTGACATGCCCATACATGTACTGAGCTATAGACTGCAATGGGATGTTAAATAGGAAAACAAATTTAAAACACATTAAGATGAATTTTATGAATTGCTTTAGTTTGCTCATGTTTACTTTTGGTAATTTCAAGGAAATCAAGTGAATCTGAAATGCAGGCACTTGTCAATCCACACAATCTGCATGTATAAATGTGGAGACCAAATTCACATTAACACTGGCTCAAATCATTCTTAAGGGTCAGTTTGATTTTTTAAATAAAAGTAAACATATTATTTCTTTTTTTCAGGGAAATGGAGACTTGCTGCAGATATTAAAGGATGGTGGACATTAACCTGCATCATCTGCAATTTGTTTTGTCATATGGCACCTGTACAGCATGCCATGATGGTCACTTTTTCTGAAGACTTCAGATATTGGTTCTGTTGATGGCATCCAGTTGGTGACTCTGCTTCATGTACTTATTACTATCTCAGTGCCATCAGGATGCCTTTTACATGGCCATTATACACTTCATTAGATGGATTCATGAGGAACTTTGTTGAAGCCTTGAGCAAGACACTTAATTCTCTGCTTTGTATTTGGTTCACCCAGGAAGACAGGAAAACATGAATGCATGACTGAAAAATTGTTGTTGACTGGGATCTATGTTCTACAAAGAAACAAATCAATTAATAGACACATTAGTTGCTGGAATGGAGCCTATATAGATACATTGTAGTGTTACATTACATTTCCAGAGAGATTGAGCCATATTATAAGTATGGTGGTCTCATCCTTTGGAATGAATAGGTAACCCAAATATTCAGCTCAACCTTTCAAAGGAGAGAGGATTATACATGTATTATACAAGAATTGGACCCGTCCAGGAAAGGACTTCTGGTAAGTTACCCCTTAATGCGCCAATCGCAACAAAAGTCGTCTGCTGAAATGTTTAAGAAGCCTCTATGGCAAACAGTGTGTATCCAGATCAGACTGCTCCTACTGTTCTGGGTCCACGCTGTTTGCTTCTATACTTAATTCGTCAGTAATGCTAGGCAATTATTTGCAGCAGACAACTTCAGCAGACCACATTTTCAGATGCATTTTTTTCTTGGCGCTTTAAGGGTTAACTTATAAATGCACTGTTAACTTAGTAATGTAAAACATGCCATGTGCATATAATGAACTGACAAGCACAATTAAGTACTTAGCATATTCTCACACCCCTAATTGGAATTCTTCGACTGATTTCTAGATGGGGCAATTCCCAACTTGGAATATCCCTAGTTCCAGTTAATTTGGTGTGTTTGCAACATTACATAGGTAAAATCACTGTAGCAAATGATACTTATAGTAGAAACAGACATATAAATTTAGGTACTTAGCATATTCTGACACCTAAAAGTTTTTCATAGAAATATTCATAGATGGGACATTTCCCAACTAGGAATATCACTAGTTTCAACTTGCTTTTTGCACATGACACACTGTCTTGACCTGATATTCAACATTATTTAGGTAAAGTAACTATGGCATTTATAGTTGAAACAGACATATTAATTTTGGTACTTAGCATATTCTGACACCTGTAATTTGATTCATGAGGATATTTCAAGATGGGACTTTTCCCAATTTGGAATATCACTAGTTTCAAGTGATTTTGTGTGTTTCTAAATTAATTAGGTAAATTAACTGTGACAAATGGTACTTATAGTGGAAACAGACATATAAAAATTTAGGTACTTAGCATAAAAATATGATACCTCTAATTGTATATCATGGAAGTATTTCTAGATGGGGCATTTTGGAACTTGGAATATCCCTTGTGCCAGGTGATTTGGTGTGTTTTAACTCTAAATAGGTTAAGTAACTGTAACAAATAATGCTTATATTGGAAACCAACAGAGGTAACATATTTTGACACCTCTAATTGTATTTCATGGAAATATTTCTACAGGGCGCATTTTGGAACTTGGAATATCCCTAGTTCCAGGTGAATAAGTGTGTTTTAACTCTAGTTTAAGTAACTGTAACAATTTATATTGAAAGCAGACATATTCTTTTGTTGTATAGCATATTCTGACACATCTAATTGGATTTCATGGAAATATTCCAAGATGGGGCATTTCCCAACTTGGAATATCCCTATATCCAGGTGATTTGGTGTGTTTTCAACTCTAAATAGGTTAAGTAACTGTAACAAATTATACTTATATTGCAGACAGACAAATTAATTTAGGTACTTAGAACTTTCTGACACTGTCTAATTGGACTTCAAGGAAATATCCCAAGATTGGAAGTTTCCAAACTTGGAATATCACTTGTTTCAAGTGATTTTGTGTGTTTCAACATTAATTAGGTAAATTTACTGTGACAAATGATACTTATAGTGGAATCAGACATATTTATGTGGGTATTGAGCATATTCAGACACATCTTATTGGATTTCATGGAAATATTCTGAGTTTGGTGATTTCCCAACTTGGAATATCAGTTTCTTCAAGTTCAACATTTATTAGTTAAAGTTACTGTGACAAATGATACTAACAGTGGAAAGGAGCATATTAATCTAGGTACTTAGCATATTCTGACACCACTAATTGGATTTCATGGAAATATTCCAAGATGGGGCACTTCCCAACTTGCAATATCACTTATTTCAAGTGATTTGGTGTGTTTCAACATTAATTAGGTAAATTTATTGTGACAAATGACACTTATAGTGGAACAAACATAATTTTGTGGATATTGAGCATATTTCGACAAATCTAATTGGATTTCATGGAAATATTTCAAGTTGGGGGATTTCCCAACTTTGATATTTCAATTTCTTCAAGTGATTTTGAGTGCTTCAGCATTTATTAGTTAAAGTAACTGTGACAAATGATACTTACAGTGGAAAGGGGCACATTCATCTAGGTACTTAGCATATTCTGACACCATTTATTGAATTTCATGGAAATATTCCAAGATGGGGCACTTCCCAACTTGGAATATTACTTATTTCAAGTGATTTGGTGTGTTTCGACAATAATGTTAAATTTATTGTGATGAATGACACTTATAGTGGAAACAGACATAATTAAGTGGGTATTGAGCATATTTTGACACATCTAATTGGATTTCATGGAAATACTCCAAGATGGGGCACTTCCCAACTTGGAATATTAATTTCCTCAAGTGATTTGGTGTGCTTCAGCATTTATTAGTTAAAGTTACTGTGACAAATGATACTTATAATGGAAAGGGGCACATTCATCTAGGTACTAAGCATATTCTGACACCATTTATTGGATTTCATGGAAATATTCCAAGATGGGGCACTTCCCAACTTGGAATATTACTTATTTCAAGTGATTCTGTGTGTTTCAACATTAATAAGATAAAATACATGTGACAAATGATACTTTAAGTTGGAACATACATATTGAATTTGGTACTTAGCATATTTGGACACATCTTCATGCAAATATTCCAAGATGGGGCACTTCCCAACTTGGAATATCAACTTCTTCAAGTGATTTGGTGTGCTTCAGCATTTAGTAGTAAAAGTTACTGTTACAAATGATACTTAAAGTGGAAAGGAGCATATTATTCTAGGCACTTAGCATATTCGGACACCACTTATTGGCTTTCATGGAAATATTCCAAGATGGGGCACTTCCCAACTTGGAATATCACATATTTCAAGTGATTTGGTGTGTTTCAATATTAATTAGGTAAATTTATTGTGACAAATGATACTTAAAGTGGAAACAGACATTATTTATGTGGGTATTGAGCATATTTGGACACATCTAATTGGATTTCATGGAAATATTCCAAGATGGGGCACTTCCCAACTTGGAATATCACTTATATTTCAAGTGATTTGGTGTGTTTAAAATTAATTAGGTAAATTTATTGTGACAAATGATACTTATAGTGGAAACAGACCAAGGTTGGCAATCGACCGGTCAATATGCATATTGACCAGACCAGTGGTCATTACTGGTTTTAACCGGTCATTACTGGTCCATTGGTGGTCAATTGGTCGATTGAAAAAACATGGTTGATGTGAAGATACTTAGAATTAGTTATTCCATTTTACTGGACTCTATAAACAGACTTAAAATAGTTTCAATATAAGAAAATACAGGCTAATATGTTTCATGAGTTGCTATTGCTTTAAAAATGTATTGATAATTATTTAAATAGGCAGTAAAACAAACAAAAATGAAATGTCAATAGTTTTAGATCTTCCGTCTCAATCAAACTGAATCAGTACCACAACTTTCAGTTCAGACTTTTTTTTAAAAGACTTGAACTTATTTTCAATTAACCATTTAAAAGGGGGGGGCAAATGCAAGTAATGAAATCAAATAAATCGTAAAACTACTGTAACTTTTTCATAGTCATAAAAATGTTTAAATCAGTGACTAATTAAATGAAATAAAGTACTAAAAATCAATCAATACTTCAAACTGACCATTAAAGAGGTCATCATGTACAAATTACTCTTTGCTCTGTTAGTTAAATTGCAAATTGAATTGGCTTCTCACCTGAAAAGACAAAGGTGTGAAAATTGTAAAGAAAACACTAAATGTTGAACAATATATCAAGAAGTTAATTTTAACTATAATTACCCCAGAGCAAACAAAAGTGTCAAAACACTGGACATGTCTCTCAGACTGAAGAAGGTGTGTCCAGATTATAAGACCTATCCAATCACTGAGCTTAAAATGCATTGGCTAATTCACTTGCATCTGTGTTAATATACCTGTAGAGGTGTGAAAGTGTGGTCATTCTGTTATCTGCTGCTATCAGTTATGTTAATAATTTTATCAGTGTCATTAATAACTGTTATTGTCTCAAAATGATGAAAAAAGACCCTGTTAGGCTGTATTGTTATTCTATTCTGCCCTTAATGATAATAAAAAGACTATATATTTTTAGGTGCCTGGACTGTAATGCAGAAGTCAGTGCTAAGGTGAAAAGTGCCCTTGGCAGGGATGTAACAGTATTTTTTTTCTTTTTTCAAAAAATATAACGTAAAACCTAACCTAATATCTCAATCCATCACTAAAACAGCCACTTAAAATTTTCAATCGACCACTCAGATTCATATTGACCAGTATTGACCACTTTTTGGCATATTGACCAGGGAGGTTTTAACCGGTTAAAACCGCTGGTTAAAACCGGGGGTGGTTTCGACCGCCCAACCTTGAAACAGACATTATTTATGTGGGTATTGAGCATATTTTGACACATCTAATTTTATTCCATTGAAATATTCCAAGATGGGGCACTTCCCAACTTGGAATATCACTTATTTCAAGTGATTTGGTTTGATTCAACATTAATAAGTTTAAATCCATGTGACAAATGATACTTTTAGTTGGAGAATACATATTGAATAAGGTACTTAGCATATTTGGACACATCTTATTGGATTTCATGCAAATATTCCAAGATGGGGCACTTCCCAACTTGGAATATCAATTTCTTCGAGTGATTTGGTGTGCTTCAGCATTTAGTAGTTAAAGTTACTGTGACAAATGATACTTATAGTGGAAAGGAGCATATTATTCTAGGTACTTAGCTTATTCGGACACCACTAATAGGATTTCATGGAAATATTCCAAGATGGGGTACTTCCCAACTAGGAATATCACTTATTTCAAGTCATTTGGTTTGTTTCAACATAAATAAGATAAAATACATGTGACAAATGATACTTTAAGTTGGAACATACATATTGAATTTGGTAATTAGCATATTTGGACACATCTTATTGGATTTCATGCAAATATTCCAAGATGGGACACTTCCCAACTTGGAATATCAATTTCTTCAAGTGATTTGGTGTGCTTCAGCATTAAGTAGTAAAAGTTACTGTTACAAATGATTCTTAAAGTGGAAAGGAGCATATTATTCTAGGCACTCCCCATCTTGGAATATTTCAATGGAATCATATTAGATGTGTCAAAATATGCTCAATACCAACATAAATAATGTTTGTTTCCACCATAAGTATCATTTGTCACAATAAATTTACCTAATTAATATTGAAACACACCAAATCACTTGAATTATAAGTGATATTCCAAGTTGGGAAGTGCCCCATCTTGGAATATTTCCATGAAATCCAATTAGATGTGTCCAAATATGCTCAATACCCACATAAATATGTCTGTTTCCACTATAAGTATCATTTGTCAATATAAATTTACCTAATTAATGTTGAAACACCCCAAATCACTTGAAATAAGTGATATTCCAAGTTGGGAAGTGCCCCATCTTGGAATATTTCCATGAAATCCAATAAGATGTGTCCAAATATGCCAAGTACCTTATTCAATATGTATGCTCCAACTAAAAGTATCATTTGTCACATGGATTTGAACTAATTAATGTTGAAACAAACCAAATCACACGGAATAAGTGATATTCCAAGTTGGGAAGTGCCCCATCTTGGAATATTTCAATGGAATCAAATTAGATGTGTCAAAATATGCTCAATACCAACATAAATAATGTTTGTTTCCACCATAAGTATCATTTGTCACAATAAATTTACCTAATTAATATTGAAACACACCAAATCACTTGAATTATAAGTGATATTCCAAGTTGGGAAGTGCCCCATCTTGGAATATTTCCATGAAATCCAATTAGATGTGTCCAAATATGCTCAATACCCACATAAATATGTCTGTTTCCACTATAAGTATCATTTGTCAATATAAATTTACCTAATTAATGTTGAAACACCCCAAATCACTTGAAATAAGTGATATTCCAAGTTGGGAAGTGCCCCATCTTGGAATATTTCCATGAAATCCAATTAGATGTGTCCAAATATGCTCAATACCCACATAAATGTCTGTTTCCACTAAAAGTATCATTTGTCACAATAAATTTACCTAATTAATATTGAAACACACAAAATCACTTGAAATATGTGATATTCCAAGTTGGGAAGTGCCCCATCTTGGAATATTTTCATGAAATCCAATAAGTGGTGTCCGAATATGCTAAGTACCTAGAATAATATGCTCCTTTCCACTTTAAGTATCTTTTGTCACAGTAATTTTAACTACTAAATGCTGAAGCACACCAAATCACTTGAAGAAATTGATATTCCAAGTTGGGAAGTGCCCCATCTTGGAATATTTGCATGAAATCCAATAAGATGTGTCCAAATATGCTAAGTGCCTTATTCAATATGTATGCTCCAACTAAAAGTATCATTTGTCACATGGATTTTAACTAATTAATGTTGAAACAAACCAAATGACTTGAAATAAGTGATATTCCTAGTTGGGAAATGCCCCATCTTAGAATATTTCCATGAAATCAAATTAGATATGTCCAAATATACTCAATACCTACATAAATATCATTTTTTCACAGAAAATTTACCTAATTAATGCTTTACATGAGGAAGTTACCAGTGCATATATAAGTTAACTTACCAGATGTCCTTTCCTTTTGGGATTCAATTCTTGTCTAATACATGTATAATCTCTTTTTTGAAATGATGAGCTGAATATTTGGGTTACCTATTCATTCCAAAGATTGAGACCACCATACTTATCATATGACTCAATCTCTCTGAAAATGTATTGTAACACTATAGGCTCCATTCCACGAGCCTCACCGGCGTCACTGCGTTGTGTCCTTGAGCAAGAACATTAATCCTAGCTTAGTACTGGACCCGTCCCTTTATAACTGAAAGATTGTTGATGGGACGTAAAGAATCAAATCAAACAAACAAAATAGGCTCCATTCCAGCAAGTAAAGTGTCTGTCTATTGTTTTGGTTCTTTGTAGAACTTAGATCCCAGATGTTTTGGTTCTTTGTAGAACTTAGATCCCAGACTCAGTCAACAATTTTCCAGTCATGCATGCCTGTTTTCCTGTCTTCCTGGGTGAAAAATACAAAGCATAGAATAAAGTGTCTTGCTCAAGGCTTCAACAAAGTTCCTCACGAATCCATCTATTGAAGTGCATAATGGCCATGTAAAAGGCATCCTGAAGGCACTGAGACAGAAATAAGTGCATATAACAGAGACCAACTGGATGCCTTCAACAGAACCAATATCTTAAGTCTTCAGAAAAAGTGCCAGTAACGGCATGCTTGTAAGTGAACAGAGTACAGGTACCATATGACAAAACAAATTGCAGATGATGCAGGTTAATGTCCATCATCATTATCTGCTGCATGTCTCCAATTCTCAGAAACAAAGAATTAAGAAGTAAACTTTTATTTAAAACAAGAGAATCGTTTAAACTGATGTATGCTCCCCAAATAAAGGCATTGTTCAAAAAGGGCTGCAAGTTGATTTCTCTAATAGTGTTAATGTTATGCTCTGGCCAAAGTCTTAGTATAACAAAGGACAATAACTCCTAAATCATGACAAAGAGAATTATGGTTCTTGTACACTGCACCTCTCCTCATACAGATCTATCTACATGTACCAATTAAATGTCAAAATGATACCTATTATAGTTTTTGTGCTATGCTCCTGACAGAATTTAAGTATGAAAAATAACAAAGGGAAGTAACCCCTAAATTATGCAAAAGAGAATTATGGTTATTGTACACTTCACTTCTTCGCATGGAGATCGATCTACAAACAAAGTTTATTGTTGATATCTCATAACTTTTGTGTTATGGTGCAGATTGAGTGGTTTAACAAGTGCCAAGAAATACCCAAAAGTAATCATGAGAAACCTAATGGAGTTCATTACATGTATATATTCATATTTGGAGATTTTAAACTTGTTTTCCTATTAAATAAAAATCCCATGGCAATTATGGAGCAAAAGTGTGGGCATGTCAGTTCACATATTTCCATGGCAGGTAATACCTACATGTACGGGTGTAAGTTCGAAATTTCCAAAATTCGGATCTTATAAATCTTAAAACTTGAAGAATTCCAACAAAACATTGTCAGTTTGAATGGTTAGGAAAGAAAATCAATAAACAAGTGTTTCTCAGACCACTTTTTGAAAAACAGATGAGACAGGCATGTTTAATTTTTATTTTTTATTTGCCAAAAAACAGATGAGGCCATTTTTTTTAAAATTTCATCCAAACCAATTGAGGCAACTTTTTTGTTCATTTTAAGCATAAAAAAGGTTGATATTTTGATTTTGACATATGAATAAAATAAATGAGGCCACTTTATTTTTATTGAAGTCTGAAAAAAGACAAATGAGGGGCATTTAAAACAGATGAGGGAGGTTGTGAGAAACATTTTTTTTATTTGGCCTTAATTGTCTTTAACTAAAATGAAAAATAACTCAACGGAAAGTCAGCCTCCGAATCCTGAATTCTAGTATAATCCTAAAAAACTTACACCTATACTGGATTCCTCCTTTATCAAGGCCCTTGTTTGTTATCGGGTAAATGCAAATACACAATAATAACACGTAAAATAACTTCATGTGAAAATCAAATGATGCGATAAAGGAGATGACACGATAAAGAAGGGCTTGAGTATATACCAAGTAGTGAGTAGACCTGTACTCAGTACAAATCCTTTCTTCCACTTGAGTGCAGTAACTGACAACTGCCCAGACCCAACTTGATTCACTGATAAGAAAAGCATAAATCCCTATCAAAGTTGCCAGACTCCAGGTTTGACCCAGCAACTCGGAGTCCTGGATCTCATTTTGGTGCCTACTTGACTGTACATGGAATTTGTCAAAACTACATTGAGCTCTACAGGGATCAAATTTAAGAATTTAACTATACTCGCTTAACCATTTTCATTCTGATGCACTTTCCCAAACATATTTATACAATAAGTATGGAATAGTCATTTATACAATAAGTATGGAATAGTCCATTTTTGATTTAAGGGGTCAAATGTCCAAATTTCTAAAATATGGTGTTTTACATCCCTAATGATTTGTTTGATTGTTTGTTTGGTTTAATTTATTGTTTTTTTATCTTAGCAAAGGGGATCGCAGTGGCTCAGTGGTAAAGTGCTCGACTAGAGACCAAGGGGATGTGGGTTCAAGCCTCACCAGCGTCACTGCGTTGTGTCCTTGAGCAAGAACATTAATCCTTAGCTTAGTACTGGTTTAACCCAGGAATACCCGTCCCTTTATAACTGAAAGATTGTTGATAGGACATAAAGAATCAAATCAAACAAACAAAATTATCTTGGCAAACAATGAAATACTGCCTGGATTGTCATCACCACAAAACATCACCACAAAATACTGTATGTTTAATGAAGCTGTAGCCTAGGAACTCTTGGAAACCAACTGAAGCATGCAGTTCAACTACTTTTAGGTTTGCAACATCTGCTGTAAATGAAACTTACAGAATATTAAGTCAATTAATTGGTTCATTAATTGCATGACTTAAAGTCTTTGTTCAAAAATTCCTTTTAGTAAGTTCACTCAGAAAATACCAAAATTAGGGACATTTAAAAAAAGAAGGAAAGACTTTTTTTGGAATTTGGCCATTTTAGAGTTCTTTTTTTAGGAAATTAGGGAAGCCTAAAAATTTAGGATGTTTTTTTAGGAATTTTAGGGCCACTTGAAAGCCTTATAGTGTTAACATATTACATGTAACTACCAGTAAAGTACTCAGTGTAAGCTGTGTGGGCTTATACTGCCTTATAGGAACATGTGTACATAGGTCAAATGTGCCTGGAAAGCCTTTATCAGTTTGTGATTGATGTAGTTATTTTTAAGCTTTGCTTTGATGCCTAACATACTAAACATAGACATTGTGGGTACTCAAAAGAACCGTCTCAATGAGACGGTTCTTTTGAGCAACCAAAATATAAAATAAATTGGTGGAAATAAAAATATTACAATTTTATACCCAAAAGATTTGCTTATCTTGACCTATGACCTTTTTATGAAATAAATAGGCGTTATCTATAAACAGACGTATAGACTTAAACTTTAAAGCCTTTTATACAGTAGTATTTGTGAAGTTTTTAGCCTATGTTTCTGGTTATATTTGTATTTTAGTCCTGCTTTACAGTGCAGCAGTATATAATTATATGATTTTTAATATTCTTGAATGCAGTGTTCATGTTAAATCATGTTCTACAGTTGTTTAAACGGTGAGTGCCTTTCATAAAATGTCTGCCTGCAGTGTTGCTATTTTTCTAGCACAATGTCCATTTTGCAGACAATGCTGATTTCTCCAATTTTACAACAACAAAAAATAACCTAAAATTTAGATCAAAGTCAATCTGAATATTATGTTAAAAGTCCTTTTATCACTATTTTTTAGCTCGACTCTATGCATTAAATTTTGGTTTGAATCAATTATGTAAAGAAATTGTCTCCATTGTATACAAAATTTGTATTTTTTGTTAATTTATTAGCATTTTCTCAGTGTTTTTTCAAAGAATTATAGTGCTTAAACAAGGTGATTGTTTTTAAGCTTTTGTGAAATACTGAATGAAAATAAACCAGCTCACCTGCCTGTCAGTACAGGGATTTGAACCCCCTAGTGCTTAAACAAGGTGATTGTTTTTAAGCTTTTTTTGAAATACTGAATGAAAATAAACCAGCTCACCGGGATTTGAACCCAGATATACCTACAGGTGTAATAACATAACCCGAGGATGTTCTACCAATTGAACTGTACTGACTCCCAAGGATTAGTGTTGGGTTATTTTCATTTTGTAAATGAAGTTAATGAAACTTTAAGCATTACATGTACATTCCAAAAATAGCTTTTAATGACTAAGATTTTTTTTTATCTAAGCCTAGCATTAGTTGTATTTTTGTTTCCACATGAACATGATGAATAACAGAAAACTATACTCAGCTACCCATTTAGCACTTAAGGTTGATCCAAATCTTAAATGATATTTTTTGAAATACAGAATGAAAATAAATCAGCTCCCCTAATCATTGTGAGCAATAAGCATTTTTTCCCAAATGTTTCCATATGTTCTATGGCAATTTTTCTAACATCTGTACGAGTTCAAGCATACAAAATAACATATTTTAAATAAAAAAATGTACTGACCCCAAGTGTCTGTGGCTACCCTGCCTGTCAGCATTGGAGTTTGAAAACAGACATACTTTTAAGTGTATATAGAGTATTAACATTACCCGAGGAATTCTACCAGGGTCAATCACCCAACAACTGCGTGAGCCACTATTCTCCTCTAGAAACTTTAGTATGAAATTAACCATCAGATAGATGCCTACTATCATCTTCAATGACTTCATAAATTGAATAAAAATCCACTTTTTAGCTTGAAACCAATACATAATGATGCAGCTAGCAATTATCTTTGTTATATGTTACAGTAGGCCACAGTATGTAACAAAAAAAGTGCTTACAAGGGGCAGGTCCGGGTAGTCTACCTAATGCTGCAAAGCATCATTTTGTAACATATCCTTGCATAGCAAAGCCCCACATAGCTCTATGACTATGTACAGGTAGTACTGGCATTGTGCATGGCACTCTGGTAGAGAGAGGAGACATTGTCATTGGTCTCAGTAATTGCAAGCCCCATCAACCTTCGCCAGAACAAGCACCCCACCTTCGCCCTTTGGTCATTCTTCTCTAAAGATCATTTTTGTCTTGAAAATATTGTAGACCCTGATAAAATGTCACATTATGCGACCTTTCATCTGGGTCATCACAGTTTGCAAAAGTTCGTATTAAGGAGTCATCATTATAAAGAGGGTTAATATTAAGTGAAATTAAATGAGCCAGATAATAAAATCTTTGGTACTTATTTAATGGGTGAATGGTGATGAGCCTGTGCAGTTTCGTCAGAGCATTTACTGCTCGCTTATACAGTTAAGACTTAGATGATGATTTAGGCAAACAATAACACTTCTAGTCTCACTAGATAGCCACATTACATTTTCTCACAAGCCTTTTGAATCTTAAAACAACTGAAAGATCTATGCATTTTTTGGTAGCATTCACACAATCGGGGTGAAGTACACGAAAATTGCTTTTTGCTAAACAGCCGTAGCCTTTAGATTTTATGCATTTGCAATATAGGAATTTTACAGTTCAGATATCTTTGAAGGTGTAAGATTATTAAGTGTGCAGACACAGCTATCTAGTGGGTTAGCTTTAAACAGTAACTGTTAGTTATTTTAACTTATTTATTTTCATGTCTTAATCATTAAAATTTGATGTCAATGCAAAAATGTATTAATCATTTACATCAATGCAAAAATGTATTAAAGGTTTGGTCTCCCCTAACCCAAACATTGTTGTGGGTACTAAAAAGAATCACCTCATTGAAATGGTACTTTTGAACACCCGAACACATGATTAAATTTATGGATTAGAATATCATTACAGTTTTATTCTCCTTAAGTGACCTTCTCTGGACCTATGATGTATGTAAGTCAGGGCTGTGGAAATACCATGCCCGACTTGTCGGACATGGTCCCATTTCATCCAGGACAAGTTGAAAATTTCTATTTACTTGTCCTTGGACAAGTACAAATGTATTAAGTTAATACAATTCTGTATTTCATATTTTGATTAATTATTACGAGCTCACATCTTGCATTGAAAACAGTGTGGTTCGTGATCAGCTGGCTTCTTCAGAAGCCAGCTGATCTGGATTTACACTGTTTACAAGAGAAGCCAGCTGATCAGGATCCATACTGTTTACAAGAGTTAATATATATCTGGTTTCATACTGTTTTTGAAAGAATAAATTGTTTTAGCACTGTAAGGTATAAGCTAATTTGTTCTTTCGGACAAGTAAAATTTTCTATGGACAAGTACATTTTGACTTTTACTTGTCCCTGGACAAGTATAAAATTTTACTATTTCCACACCTCTGTGTAAGTGTTCTTTAATTTATTATCCCCACGCTTTTTTAAAAAAGCGATGGGGATATTGCAATCGCCTCCGTCCGTCCGTCCGTCTGTCCGTCCGTCCGTCACGCTATCTCCTCCTAAACCATTGGACGAAATTCAACCAAATTTGGTGTGTGGGTTGCTCACATAAATGGGGCGTGCAACGGCACATTTTTTTTTGGCCCCGCCCCCTGGGGCCCTGGGGAGGGGCCAAAAGGTCAAATATCATTAAATGTCATTAAATTTCAATTACAAAGTCAATTTGAAAGATTTTTTGACCAAACTTTGTGTGTCTTCTCCCACATGAAAGATATAAAACATATCAGACGGGATTTTCATTTGGCAGCCTGGGTCATGCCCTAGGGGTCAGACTTAGGGGTTCCGTGGGGGGTTGGGGCGGTCAAAAAATTTTTTCCCGAAATTCAACCAGATTTGGTGTGTGAGTTTCTTACATGAATGGCACACGCACCGGCGCCATGTTTTTGGTCCTCGCCCCCTGGGGCCTTGGGGAGGGGCCAAAAGGTCAAATATCATTAAATCTGAATTACAAAGTCAATTTCAAAGATTTTTAAACCAAACTTTGTATATCTTCTCACAAATGAAAGATATAAAACATATCAGACGGGATTTTCATTTGGCCGCCTGGGTCATGCCCAGGGGTGGGACTTGGGCGTACCGTGGGGGGCTGGGGGGTCAAAAAAATTTTTTTTCCGAAATTCAACCAGATTTTATGTTTGAGTTACTCACATGAATGGCACATGCACCGGCACAATTTTTTGGGTCCCGGCCCCCTGGGGCCTTGGGGAGGGGTCAAAAATTTAATTTTCTGAACATGTACATGTGGCATATCAAATTAACGGGGCTGAGCAGTATACCAGGATACACTGAAATTTTTTTACCTACGATCAAACTGGTGACCTTCAATTACCATTAGATTTCTTCGAGAGCGTGGGGATTTGCGATGGCGCGCCATCGAATGTGTTCTAGTAATCATATTGCATCAAAGACTAAGATTGGGGTAGCATGTAAATAAATGAGCCTAAATGTGTGAAAACATGATGCTGTTGGATGCAAAAACAAAGGCGCAAAGCAGCCTTGCATCAGCACAGTCTGATCAGCAGCAGGTATATGACTATAGCAGTACTAAAAATAGACATGAGTCATAATATGGTATTGCGTCATCAAAGCAAATAGGGTGCAATCAAGATGGCGGACGAAAAAAGAACAAAGAACAATACTGAATTATGGGACTGTTGTTACTAAAAATATCTGTGACGCATCGTAAACAAACATGGCCGGCAATTGCACAACCATTGCGTGAGAAAAAGAAATGACGTATAATAATGATTTCTATTGTGATCTATTTATGGAACAGTCGCATTAAGCAAAGAGAACACTTTCATATGAATTTCAGTAGCACAACTGTAAAGACTGACAAAATATTATCTGCTTCATTATGGAAAGAAAAGTGAGTCGTGCCGCACTTCTGAAGCTGCCGCTTGCACAGAATAATAAGAAGCAAAATAGAGACATTGATGAGAGTGCCAGGGACGGATACGATTGGCCTGGCCGTCTTGTGATAGAAACTAGTAATAAAGACAGTTCAGCGAATTTGCCTGCTAACGACAGTGGGGCACACTGGATGAAAACTAGAAGTGACCAAGATGGAGAGCCCCAACAAAAACAACTGTGTCAGATAGACATTGGCAATGACTGTTATGTTGTTGGCAATACGTTCAAGGGACAAATGCTCATTCATATTCGAAAGTATGAGAGAAGAGATGATGGGAAATTATTTCCGACTAAAAAGGGAATAGCGTTAAATCTGGAAAAGTGGAAGAAACTGCAATACTGGTGCCTAGAAGCTATTGATAGTGCATTGGAACAATACCGCGAATCTCAAACCGTGGACTTTAAGGTACACTTGGGTGGAAATTACCACGTGTCTGTGAAAAGTGGGTACCCCCTGGTGAACATACGACGTTGGTTTACACCAGAGGACCGAGAGGAATTAACCCCTACGAAAACTGGCATAGCACTCACGTTTCTTCAGTGGGACAAACTAAAATCTGCTATGCTCCTTGTTGAAGAACTTCTCGACGGGGAGCTTGACAAAGTGAGTTTCTGCGAGGAATTTCATCAAAATCAAGAAGGGGCTCTGACATGTTCCAACTGTAATCCAAATGATTTTATGAACCATTGAAAAGAGTGACTATATGTCGGTGATTTCAAAATAGTAACTTGTTTTGATATACATTTCTTTTAAAGTTTAATGTTTTGCTTACTCTTATATGTGTTCTTTTTCCATGCTTGGTAGTGTTATATGAATATTGCTTTTTTTTTTTATTTTATTTATAGTTTCAAGTGACAAAGATTTAAAATGGATCATTTTTGTAAATTTCAACCAGAATTTCGAGTAAAAGAAAGGAAATATGACAGCACTAACACATTTGTTATAGAGACAACTTCTGTTTGTGTTCAAGCATGTTTTATCTGTAAAAAAATAAAACCAAAAACTCCTACTGATGAGTTCGTTTCGATCAGAACTAATTACCAAAATGAGCTGATATTGGGATACGAAATCATGGAAGAGGGAGATGTGTGTACAGAACGAACAGTTACATGTAACTGGATGGACTATGTTCCCAGGATTCCCGGGAGCGGAAAAGAAGATTCTCTGTACATAAAAATAAGTGAAATTAAAAAGACAAATTGTAAATGTAAATCATGCAATTTCTTGAAAACTTATGTGGATTTTATAGATGATGACCACTAACGGACTTGATTATAAACAAATAGCATGAATGTATTTTGTCTAATTTATGTTTAATAAAGTTGCATGTACTGTGTATATTTGTATATATTTGTATGAATTAATGAATACATATCTTTTTCTTGCCAACGTTGTTTACTTGTTTTGTTAGGGGAGAACGAGAAAATGAAATGTCGAAAAAATACAACTGAACAGATGGGATAGCTCATGAAAATAAAACAATGCGCCATTTTCGGCCATTAATGTTTTGAATATTCCTTTTCGATATATCAATTTCTCGTTGAAAAATGTCACATGGTCCTTGCAATATTAAGCCATAAATGGCGGCCCAAGACAACTACAGCCAACCGCAGTTTGATTCTTTCTCGAGAACATGACCGTAGTCAGTGTATATATACTGGTGTCTTTTCACATTCACTTCAGTCGCAATGTTATCTTCAGAAGAAAAACAGTATTTAGAAAACATCTGGTCTGATCCTAAACATCCAGCTGCCTTTAGTGGGCCTGAGAAACTGTACAAGTTTGTGAAAAAAGATGGACAATTTAAGATAGGACTGCCTGCTATCAAGAGGTTTCTGTCCAGTCTCGAGGCCTATTCTCTTCAAAAGCGTGTACAAAGAAAATTTAAACGGAGTCCTGTTCTCGTAGAAGGAATCGATGCTCAGTGGGATGGAGACCTGATGGACGTTCGGAACATTTCGAAACATAACCAAAATTATCAATACATTTTAGTTTTACAAGACGTATTCTCTCGTTTTATTTTCACTGCTCCACTTAAGAATAAAACCGCCTCAGAAGTAATCAGCGGTCTAAAATCTATCTTAAAGCAAGGGAGACAACCTGAATTACTTAGAACAGACAAAGGGAGTGAATTCAAAAACCGTTTTTTATCAGCATTGTTGAAGGAAAGAGGCATCCATCAGATTTTTACTGAAAACGAAACTAAATCCAATTTTGCAGAACGAACAATCCAGAACCTGCAAAATAGACTTTCTCGCATGTTTATGTACAATCAGTCATACGAGTATATTAAACAATTACCTGATATTACGAAGGCTATCAACAACACACCCTCGCGTCCCTTGGGGAATATGGCACCTTCAGCAGTTAGCAAATCAAATGAAGAGGAAGTGAGACTCAATGAGTATCTGGTGCGAACCAAAACAAAAATAAATAAAAGTTCTGAATCTAATAAGAAGTTAAGACAAAAGAAAGTCAAGAAAACTAAAAGAAGCCCTTTCCAGTTCAAGGTGAATGATAAGGTGCGCATAACTCAAGAGAAAACAAAATTTATGAGGGAATACAGTCAAAAATGGACAGGTGAAATATTTATTGTATCTCATCGATTTATGCGACACGGAATACCAGTTTATAAGCTTAAAGATTTTGACAATATGGCATTGACGGGGTCATACTATTCGCAAGAATTACAAAGAATTGATACACAGGAAATATGGAAAGTCAATAAAATACTGAAGAAGAGAAAAAATGCCAGAGGCGAAATGGAGCTGTTAGTGTCCTGGCATCAGTGGCCATCTAAATTTGATTCCTGGATTAAACAATCGGATCTTCAGGAAGTCCCTTAGTGGCTGCGCTTTATTTATCAAACCTATAAAATCAACACGCTGAAACTTATCATATTCACTTTCTGTCAAGATGAGCTTGCGAATGGTGCTGGCTTCTGAGGATAGTAAATTGATGTTTCCAAATAACAAACCGCATGACTTTCGTGTGCACCTGTCTACACCCGTATCACTTACGGGCTACTGGACTGTTTCGCTTCTCGAAATTTGTATTGAGCGGGGGCAGGGGTACACTTTTCCAACCTCTGAATTGTTTGTTTATTCAAACCTTTGTGACAATACAGTTCTTGGTGGACACGACGTTCCATTGCTTCGTCGCGTTTGGCTAAAGGACAACAAACAGAATATCATATACCACATGCCTTACGATGTTCCTCTCCGAATGGGTCAATTTCAGGACGTACATATCTATATAAACGACTCGCAAGGCAAGCAGGCTTCATTTATTCCAGATACAGTGTCAGTAACGCTTCATCTTAAAAAGCATCATTTTCCTTTAAATTAATGACAAAATGGTGGGCACAACGTACGTTTCTGACCCTAGAGTGTGGAAATCATTTTATCAAAATATGATCGATGGTAAATTTCATCCTGGATACTATAGAGGACGACAAAGTGGCGGTGGAATAGCTAACATGTACGCAAAAAAGCCATATATGGTACCGGTGAATCGTCATGTTACCATTGAACCTGAACAGAAAATTGTGGTTGGAAAAGAAGTATCACCAACTGCCGCCGCTGAAGACAGGGCAAGGTCTGAGTTCAAAGAAGCAATTCAAGATGGAGCACCCCATGTTCCACTGGCTATAAAAGGATCAAAATCCAGACATTCTTTCAGTTCTCAACCAGCAGCGAAAAGGAGTTCATCTCTTAATTCACAAAAAAAGAAAGGTTATAAAAAGGGACCCATTTCTAAGGCACAAAAGGGAAACCCGAGTGACAAGGAAACAAAAAGGGGCAACCCGTGGAGTAAAGAGAAAGCACAGAAACGCGAGTATTCGGAATTAAAACAAACGGAAGATAACGATAACGTATTTTCTAAAAAATGTCGTTCCTAACTGATAAAATAACTGACATTGGGCAACCTTCCGAGTTATCTATTTTTTCTGTACCCCCTAATCAAGTGGCTATTGAAAAAATCTACTTTTCGGACTGTAGGCCTGTGTCATCGTATAATACGGAAGATACGCCAATTGAAATTACTATTCCAGGTCAAGGAAACGAATATATTGATTTACGTAGAAGCCGGTTGTATATAAAATGCAGAATTGTCAAGGCGGATGGAACTGCCCTGGCAGCTAAAGAAAAGACGGGCATTGTTAATATTCCGCTTCAAAGTATGTGGTCACAGATAGACACATACATGAACGGTAAATTGATTAGCTTAAATACAAGTTACTACCCATGGAAGGCCTATCTGAAACTGCTTCTGTCAAACGGAAACGACATAGCAAAGTCGCAGTTACAGTCACAGCTTTTCTATCTCGATGACTACGATACCGAAGACGTAGATCCCGATGCAGGCTCCAATGGTGGATTAGCTCAACGGTACCAGTTCACACAAGAGAGCAACATATTTGACATGGAAGGCCCTCTTTACGAAGACATATTCAGACTGGATAAATACCTTGTCAATGGCGTTGACATACATTTGAAACTGTTCAGAAATCGCGCTGCATTCGTTCTTGTGAGCAAAGAAGCATCTCCGAGCTACAAACTGGAGCTTTTAGACGTTGTGTTTAAAGCTTGCAAAATCAAAGTCGACAGCGGTGTGCTTATTAATCATGGCGAAATACTGAAGGATGTCACTGCTAAATACCCACTGTCTAGGACAGAGCTAAAGATGAACACTATTCCGAGCGGCTCAGGCACTTTCATTTGGCAGAACATTTGGTCAAATAATTTGCCAACCAAGGCTTTTTTCGCTTTCGTGAAGCAAACTGCGGTAAATGGCGATTATACAACTAATCCATTCACCTTTCTCAACATCGCAGAGGAAATGGGACTTTACGTGAATGGTGAAAGTGTCCCTACACGACCAATGAAAATGGATGTAGGAAAGAACAGAAACATCGTCACGCCATTTGTCAATTTGTTTGAGGTGGCTGAAAAATGGAATAAAGATGCAGGTCTTCAGATAAACAGAACCATGTTTGTTCAAGGCTTTGCCGTATATGCCTTTAGCATTGACCCTAACGATCTCGGCGAGCAATATATTAACTTGGTGAGACAAGGAAGCGTCAGATTAGAAGTGAAGTTTGCCGCAAACACAACAGAAACACTAAACTGTCTAGCTTATGCTGAGTTTCCTGCTTTAATTGAGGTGGACCACTCGAGAGAAGTAAAGTACACACGAGTATGAATACAAACCAACTTCTTTGCGTCATCAGAGAAAACAGATGTTTGACTTTTGTTGCTCGCGATATATATTCTGTTGACACATTACCTACAAAAGTTCTGACTTTTCCTACTGCATATATTTGTAACACAGAGGAGTCGTATCTTCCTGGGAAACATTGGATAGTATTTTGGTTTCACGATCCTGTTCATTCGGAGTGCTTCGACAGTTTCGGCCATTTGCCAGGACAGTACAATACCAACTTTGAAGACTTTTTAACAAAAAACACTAATGTGTGTGTCTACAATAATGTGCCATTTCAAAGTAAAAATTCTGATGTTTGCGGATATTATGTTTTATGTTACTTGCTTATGAAATGCAATGGCACAAAGTTGCCTGACATTGTTGACTTGCTAGAAAAAAGTGTTTTTCCTGATCAATATGTTGTAGAATATGTTACAAAAGCTTTCGATTGTATTTGAATATGTGTTATACTTTTTGTTGTTTCTCAAATATGTCTTAGATCTTTGACATTACGTTGACAGATTTATGCAATAAATGTCTCCTGAACACCAATTCATGTATGAAAAAAAGTGGAAAAAGGTAACAGTATTACTTATGCTATTAAAAACATTAATTGACGCAGTTATAACGAGTACCGGTAATCTATGTTTTGAGAGCAAAAATAATCGTTATAAATTTCATAGATGTATCAACGTAATGCGCTACTTTTTGTCCATTTTAAGATCCTTTTGGTGTAGAATGAAATGTGAATATATATATATATATATCAGTCAATTAAATATTACGCTGTTTTCTGTCGTGTACTATAAAGCCATGTTGTCCCTGATATTATTTATTAGTCTCGTTTCTGACACCAAAGTAAACGGAATGAGTTCTGACAGTAATACGGCTATGAATGACAAATGGTGGGAAAAAGAGTCTCTTATTCGCTTTGCATCGCCTGCCTCTCTTCTACTATCAGGAATTAGTCAATCTGGTAAAACAAGGTTTACATTCAAGCTTCTAGAGAATGCAAATGGAATGTTTGAGAAACCGCCAACTAAAATAATCTACGCATATGGTCAGTACCAACCGTTATTCGAACAGATGGAAGAACGTATACCTGGACTTATTTTGCATTCTGGAATTCCGTCGAGGGAACAGATCGATGAATGGACGGACCCCACGGACACCGCCCATCACACAGTTATCGTGCTTGATGATCTGGCTGGTCAGGTGACCAAAAGTGAAGAAGCGCTCTTCTTGTTTACCGTTACGGCTCACCATCGGTGTTGTTCTGTCATTTTTTTGACTCAAAACCTGTTCATGCCTGGAAAATTTGCCAGAAGCATATCGCTGAATTGTCACTATGTAGTCATGTTTCGCTCTATTCGTGCGAATAGTTCTTTACTGTCTCTCGCAAGTCAAGCATTTCCTAAACAATCTGCATTTATCAAACAAAGTTATGACCTTGCAACAAGCGAACCATATACGTATCTTGTCATCGATATGACGGCAAATACTCCCGAAAAATATCGCCTTCGCACGAGAATTTTTCCGGGCGAAGATACTCGTATATATTTGCCAAAATAAAAGTATGAAACAATATCCAGAGACCATCAGTCGTGAAAGATGAGTCGACTTGTTCGGTCACAGTCTGCGTTCCTAAATTTATTGTACTCCACCAGCGATTTACAAAGGAAGGCATTGTTAAAAACAATTACAACAAAACAGTTAAATGCATTGTGTGAGATAATTTACAACATTTACAAACGAACAGTTAAACTTAGTCAATATTTCGTTAAAAAGCTTGTACCATTTAAGGCGGAAATTCTTACACTTATCAACAAAAGAGTGAGTGAAGCTAAAAAGAAGGCCACACTTATCAAGTTACGGACAATACTTCCAATTGTGCTCAAACCTGTTTTATCTTTGATCAACAATGGCACGCGAGCTAATATTGATGGCAAAAGAGAAATACCAGGTTCTAATGAAATCTTGTCAGGCGACGAAGGACAAGGACAGTCCACAGACCCTTGACATTAATTCCCCAAACAACTCGTATTTCGGAGACAATATGATTCTGGAGGAGAACGTGCATAAAGCCGAATTGTGCTGTGAACAGAACATGCCTTTATTTTCTGACATTTTGCAGTACGCTATTTCAAAACCAATGCAACGAAAAGCTATGGGACTGTTACAGTATCTTCATGAGCATGGAGGTAACACAATCAAATGGAATCAGAGGGGACAGATTTTAGTGAATGGTGAAGTCATTCCGGGGACTCATATTGTTGACCTTGTTCGCCATGCCGTTTGTTCCAAAACTGTTCGAACACCTGTTGGATCTGATATTTTTTACAAAGCTTTGACAGATGTTGACACACCTTCATCACTGGTAGCAAATGTATGTTATACTGGCAGCACGGGGAATGACACAAAGCATTTGTCTCAAAAAGGAAGTGGATATATTGTGAAGAAACGAACAAATGGAGCGCCACCTGGTTATTCTCCACCCAAATCAAAAACAAGCAAGACTGAAATTAAATGGATAAAACTGTAATAATCTTATATTTCAAATGAAAATGGACTAGTCCAAAAATGTGAAGAGTATGAAATTCTATTTTGGCTTAAATGAGTTAGAATGATGATCAATTTAACCTGTATTTTATTGTCGTATATATGCTTACAAAAGTTACATGTAAATTGTATATATGCAAAATTGAATTAATGATATCTTATATTTTTGTTGATGTCTTATTTAGCTTGCAATAATGTAACAAGAACACGAACTCTCGAAAAGAAAATACGAATATGAGCGTTTTAATTAGTTATGACACTCACGATTTTAATGCGCAGTAAGATTCTTTTCGATATATCATGTTTTTGTTACAAAATATCCCCCACCCCCAAGAAATCGCTGGTCTGGCCATCACACATCACAAAATCATACTGATTATTTAACACAACAAAAACACCTTGAATAGCTTAACTCTTGGTATCAGATTGGGAACATGTATATCCGAAATAATGATGAGAGGTCATAGAATGCATTCAGACCATCTCAATCTTTTAGTCAAATATTATGCATACATCACTTTCCCAATGTAACTGAAAAAAACTGTTGAAATGGTCATAAAACCACATTGAAAGAAAAAAGTCACTGCATACTGTTGAAAGGGCCATTAACATAAGAATGAAGTCCAGAAGATCCATAATTCTGGCCTGTAAATTTATTCAGTTATTCTCATTGGAACATTAGTAAATGGAATTTCATGTTGTGCGCTCTATAAGTTAAAAATCATTAAAGCCATTTGAAAAAAACTTTGTATACTTGTAAACAACGATGAGACCATGTGTCATGCATAAGAAACATATCTCTGGCTTATATATTTTAGATTTATACCCCTTTGATTATTTTAATACAATTCTATGTCTACACAGAAGATATTTGATGAAATTTGAAAATTTGTAAAGAATTATGAGAAGACATGTCATGCAAAAGAATTATAACTCTGACTTGTATCTTTTTTCGAGTTATTTCCCTTTGATCAGTTTAAACGCAATTTCGCGTCTTGTCTATAATTTGAAGATCGTTCAACGATACTTTGGTGAAACTCAATACATTTTATAGGCGCGCGAGTCAACTGGTCATGCACAAGATCTATAACCCTGGTTTGTACATTTTGGATTATGTCCCATTGATCATTTTAATTGCAATTCAATGTCCTCTCTAAAATTTGAAAACAGTTGCTGTGCAGATATGTTGATGAAACTTCATCCATATTGGAAGCATTATGTGATGATATATGATGTAGAAGAACTATTACTCTGCATAAGATATTTCTATCCTTCCAACAACAAAATGGAGAAACATCTTATTTTCTTAATTTGGAGGAAAAAAGCAAGTTCTAATTTCACTTACATCTGGTATATACCTCATGTTCTGTTTTTAACGGCCATCTCAAGAGCATTACATTTTTATGAGGGAATCTGGCTGCAATATATTGTTTTAGGTTCTTTTAAACGTATTTTGATTACCTTTTCAGCCCTCTCAACAGTGTTTTAGTTGAATGGCACTAGTACTGGGCACGTTCATGTTATGATTAGAGGTGGTGGAGGCTATGCTGTAGCGCTTACAGCCAAAAATCACTATGTTTTGTCCCTTGAGCAAGACATTTATCGGCTACATAATACTTATTCAACCCAGGAAGACAAGAAACCGTCCAGACATGACTGAAAAATTGTTAAATAGGATGTAAATAAGCATAAAAAACGAACATATAATACATATCAAGATTTTTATCAAAACTAAAATATTATTTTTCCAGAATGAAAAATACTTCTTTAAAAAGCGAAATTAGTTACTTTACATATGAAAGTTATTTTCTTCAAAAATAAAATACTTTTTATTTTGACAATGAAAAACAACAAAATCGTTTTGTTTGAAACGAACTGCCATATGATAAAAACATGCAAAATTAAATTGCATGCAAAGAGTTAACCCTTTAAGCCAAGACTGTTTAAGTATTTTACACCAGGGAAAGGGGTAAATACTGTAAAGCTTCTGCACTGGCTGGAGTGGACAGCGCACAGACATGGAACAGGCTGCTTCTAGTAGGTGCGCTTGAATATTAACGCAATATGTTTGTTTATCTTCGAAAAAGCTATCATTTGCCAAGTTGGGCACATGATATATGGTAAGTTTGATTACAGAATGGCTATAAAGGTTGTTTTCCCACTGTGCAGCTCTTTCTTTACACTTCTTTTGTATAATTTAGATCAAGTTGAGACATGTTTTGCTAAATAAACCGATTACAACACTTTCTCACCTATAAAAGTAATATATTTTTTCAATACTTGAATCCAAAGCAGACGAATTTTCTTTCTATACAGGTAAATCTTTGGTACCCTGTTCTCTAACGTCGCACAGGTATTATCATAAAAGATGGGGTATCACAGTCAAAGAAACAGTTTCGCTTTCCCCTATTGAATATAACATTTAACAGAAAAAATAGTTTTTTTTTCTTGGATCAGACAGCTTTAGAATGTGTAAAATAGATTTGCCTGCAAAATTTTGTTAATATTATACAATAAACGTGTTGCTTGAACTCTTAGCGTCGCCTGCTGATAATGTTTGCAAACAGTTTGGATCCACATCAGACTGAACAGAATGTCAAGCCTGATCTAGACCCGAACTGTTTGACACTTGAAAAAACATCAGCAGAAGACAAAAAGGCTTGAAACATTTCCTAGGGGCAATCGTTTAAGTGGGGGAATCCCAATATTCTAAAAATAAAACATTTGTAAAAAGAGAATTTTCATTTGTGAAAAAACTAATTTTCATTTGTAAAAAAAGTATTTTCGTTTGTAAAAAAGCATTTTTATTTGTAAAAAAAGATTTTTATTTGTGAAAAAACTAATTTTTATTTGTAAAAAATGTATTTTTATTTGTAAAAAAAGTATTTTCGTTTGTAAAAAAGTATTTTTTATTTGTAAAAAAAGAATTTTTATTTGTGAAAAAACTAATTTTTATTTGTAAAAAAAGTATTTTCGCTTGTAAAAAAAAGTATTTTCATTTGTGAAAAAGCTATTTCAAGCATATCCGGAGTATATCTCCTATATTATATGTATTATATTTAATGGATACCACAAGATGAAATGGATTGGTTTGACCATAGTTATGTGACAGAATCGAGCTTCTACCCCATCTACTACTAAAAAAATCATTTTAAAAGGGTTATAAGCACCAGAGCATAGCCACCACCACCTCTGGTCATAAAATGAACATGTCCTCCCAATTTTGTGTTGTCAGAAAGATCGCATTTTAGCCAGAGATATAGTTCTTCTGCACATATAATGGTTATAATATGGATGAGGTTTAGCCAAACAATCTGCTACAGTGTTTCAACATTTATACCATAACTGCACTTTAATCAACGAACGTCAGTTCCTATATTATGGAGCATATGTTAACAGGAATTACTCAAATCTGCCTACACTGTTGAGAAGTCAAAGCTTTCGCTTGCTTTGCTCTAAATAGATAAGACACTTAAATGCATAGGCACACAGCGAAGTATTACACAAATTATATGGATTAAACCCATGACCCTTCCACTTTTGTTTTCAGCAAATCAGATCCTAAGAAAAAAAGCATATGCATTTGCCCCGCCCACTTCCTTTTGTTTTCAGCCAATAAGGTGCAAGAAAGGAAATTGTATTGTATTTGTGCCACGCGTCTCGTTGACATTTAGGTCGCAAGATTCGTCAAATTTTGCCAACGACAAACTACTGTCACTGAGTTCGATGACAGTTGACTCGTGCTGCTGCATGTGTTTCTCCCAAGCGTGAAAAGTAGTAAGTTCATCACCCCGACATAAGGGACAGCAAACAGAGTTTCCATTAAGTAAATCGATGGAAGCGTGTAGTTCTGTGTGCTCCTTAAACCCCTCATTATCGTTGAAAAACAGTTGTCTGCACCAGGGACATCTATGTATCATCTATGAAGGGAAAAATAAAGAAATAACTATTATATATTATGTCTGCACAATTTTTACTCTGATACGAAATATCCCTGCCGGAGTTGTTTCTCATCAGTTCATTTTTTCAGTTCACCATGATAAACCTTGTCAGAACAATTTATACAATACTGTACCCGGCGAAGACTTAAATTATTATCTGATTCAAACATTAAACCCTGAACGCGAGATAATGGAACTTAGCGCATATGTGAACAGTGAAGCCTCAGACAAGACTGTGTGAACCTTCGCTGTGCAAATGCATGCACGCACACACACACACACACATGTAGTAGAGAACTAGGTTGAAGTTTGGGTCTAGCTCCACTAGATGGTTGCGCATGCGCATTTGAAAAAAATATAAACGAAAAAAGTGCCATTATCTCATATCACGGATAGGGTTGTTTGCGTTCCTATTTTGAATGATAGGATCGAAAGACACAAAAATGATAAAAGTAAAAACAAAAAAAAAAAAAAAACGCAATACAATAAAGCAGACCATTTATTACTCGACTAAATAAACAAAACAAATGCAACACTTGTACACAAACACATGATATCATAGCATACAGATAACCCTAGTTTTAATTTTGTACTATATTACGAATATGGTAATTAGTGAGCGACTCGGATTGTACCTTTCCCTGATCACGTCTGTCACCAGTGGGAAAATAACATTTTCTTCAATTCACTTGTTCATCCAGCTAAGACTCAGGTCAGCCTGCGCATCTGCGCAGTCTGATCCGAGTCCTCGTTTGAAATACGAATACGCATTAGGTTCATAGCTATCCAAAAAAAGAGCAAGCAAAGACTTCTGGTGGAAAAAATGAAAGAAGACTCAGATCAGCCTGCGCATCTGCGCAGTCGGGTCAGAGTTCTCGTTTGAAATATGAATACGCATTAGGTTCAATAATCATTAGGTTCATAGCTATCCAAAGACTTCTGGTGGAAAAAAATGAAAGAAGACTCAGATCAGCCTGCGCATCTGCGCAGTCGGGTCAGAGTCCTCGTTTGAAATATGAATAAGCAATTTGGTTCATAGCTATCAAAAAAAGAGCAAGCAAAGACTTCTGGTGCAATAAAAATGAAAGAGGACACATTTTCGCTTGGCGTTGACCAAAAATATAATATTGTCCTAGATTAATATCGTACCATTACCCTTGAGTAATATCATAGGTCAAATTAGCTTCCAGTTTCTGTTCTCTTTCATCAAAATGACAGATAATAGTTAGCGAGCAAACATTTCAATGATAAGTACCAGCACAATAGTAAAATTATGTGACCACAAAATTTGTTCAGTCCACTATTTCAAACTTCAAGTTATTAAAATGACAGTCTTTTCCGGCGAGTGACGGATCTGGTAACTATTGGACTTCTGCGGGGCGGCAAAGATGGCGTTGAACTCGACGGCGTGGGAAAGAGAATTGTTGGACTTCCGGTACTCTGGGTATCAGTTGAGAGGACTGATGTATCTGGTGAACGAAAAGGTGTCGATGTTGGAATGGGTGACATTTCAATATCAGCGTTCGTTTCTCTATTTCTCCTTCTAGCGATGCCAATGCCCACAATGATAATGATGATGATGATAATAATTACACAGATGACAATGACTGTGATAATGGTGGTGTCTAAAAGATAAAACATACAACATAAGGAAAATAATACATTTATGCACTGCAGTGCAGATGAACAAAAGCATGTTATAATTTTGTATCAATACTTAATTTATAGTTAAAAGGTTTCAGATATCCTGATTCGTCTTCTTGAACTTCCGAAATACTAGAAACACTTGCATATATGTTTTCACAGTGATCAGATGCTTCAAAAGAACTGTTTGATTCCATTACATTAGGGTCTTCTGAAATAACGGTCTCAAGTGGTACAGTGGTTTTCCTATATACAGCAGCATTTGCTAGAGATCGTTCTCGAATTATTATTTGTTTCAAACGTAGTCGATGACGCTTTCCTTTGCAATACAACGCGACAAATGCAACAACTGGTATTATGAAAACAAAGCCAAAATAATAAAATTTATCGCTTTTGCTTGTGTCAGATTGGTATGTTACTGAAAAGTCCGGTGTTATGTCTGATTGATTCGTATTATATGTGGGGAACGTGACGGTACTGATGTGCATTAAAATCATTGTGAAAAGCGTGCAATTACCTAGGTATGAAGGGGTGGTGGAAGCCTTAGCAGTGGAAGGATGCAGTGTGGTAGTAGTTGGCTCAAGACTGACTGAAGGGGTGGACACAGACAATGTGATCTGGTCGGCGATTGTGGTAGCTGGTTCGGCAGACACAGATGATGTGATATGGTCGACATGGACGGCTTCAATCGTAGTTGAACGGGTGGAAACGCTGGATGTTCTGGTGGACAAGTCTAGAAAAAAGTAACAAAATAATTGCACACTGATTTTTATCATTAGTAATAGATTTTGATTTTATATTTAAGACAACCCTATTATTGCGGTGTGAACTATTCTATAATTATAGATATTGAGAATCTCTGAAAACTGACAAAAGTAGCAGTGAGGTTAGTTGCTTTTTTATGCTTTATTTCTTCTATCATGCCTAAATGAAATAATAGCACCAATCTAACAAATTACTTATTCATTTCAACACACACACACACACACACACACACACACGCACGCACGCACGCACGCACGCGCACGCACGCGCGCACATATAAACACGCTTGCATATACGCACACACCCACGCATGCTCTTATTTTGAAAGCATTGTTCTGTCATTCATGATTCTTTAATATATAAAATTCGACAATGAAACAAAAAAATAAACTTACCGCATACTCTTTTGTTCTGTTCTCCCCATTCGATGTCTAAAACGCCGGGAACATCGCACATGGTAAGTTGTTCTATTGAATGTACCATGAGATGAACTTTAAGATGGCCAACTATTTTCAGATTTCTAACACCAGGTCCAATATCAACAAAGATGCGCTCAAAATGACTTCGAAGAGTAACACAGTTACAATCACTAGGACAAAACCATCGAACAGGCGCAATCTCGCGACAACATAGATTCATGTTTGTACACGTTTCTGCACATATGCAGACAATACAGAAAATGAATGCAATATAATGCATATACATGTTTCAATTTCCAACTCATGTGCTATGTGAAATAAGATCATCAGAAAGTTAATTGTAAGAATTTGTATTCACACTTATTAATGAGAACACTGGCCACGGTATCTGATAAAAAACAAAAGTGAATCAATTAGCGGACGTTGAAAAGGATATCTGATAAGAAAACCCCTGTTTGATACAGAGCTTGCATGACGATGTGTTAATAGGTATGGGAAACTATTTTTTTTTCTAGTGAAAATATAGATTAGTTAAGAATGCGTTTTTTTTTTTTTCCCAATCAAAATTGTAACCTTAAAACATCATTACATTATTCCATATATATTTCACTTGACCCCCGTAATAATTAAAATAATTGCTAAAATTGAACTTCAGAAATTTTTAATTGAATTTTTAACAATCATCTTGTTATGTCTCTGAAAGAAAATTACATTTGACTACAGTAATTGCTATGCTTTCTTCCCTTTTTTGCTGTCTATTTTAGCGGGAAAAGAAGAGGTCATAGAAAATCACTTTCCATATTATAGATGTAGCTGGAATTTAGAACCAGGCTGCACGAATAAACTGCCATTCAGCTGGCTAAATATATGATTCTTAGACTGAACCAGAGTCGATCAACAAAATTCACCTGTGCGAACAGCAAAAACCGGGGGGACTGCGCAGTTGCACAGGCTTCCAATCTGAGCTTTCGCTCATCAAAAATATGCGAACAGTATCGTAATCACTTGTGTCGGCTCAATAACTGTAAGCGATACAGTAATCTGTAGGTAACCAACCAGCTAATTGTGTTATCTTGGTGTGTAACTGACTGACAGACGATGAAAAGCAGACCCCACGGTAAAGGTATTGTTAGACGTCTAGACTCATAAATCAAATACTAGCTGGTCGACCTTATCTGATGAATTCATATTGATAAAAACTAAGAGCTATTCGACCTCTCAAAGATATCATTGTTGTTTCAAGTGATATTGTGTCTTCATTCACATACCAGAAAAGAAAAAAAAGAATGAATTATTCCCAATGCGCTATTAAAAACCACTGCAATTTTTTCACAGTACCGTATGAAAAGAGGGTCATAATGTTGAAGTAATGTCGAATCGACGGTTAAGAAGTTCCAATGTGGAATCACTGTCGATACAACGCTGTTTCAACGTTGTTTACTTTCTGAGATGGAGAGAAACAATTCCAGCAGGGATATACAACATTTATTTCACGCATAAAATGATATTAGTTGCTAACTACAATTAAATGTTTAATTAACTACCAATACAATATTTTGAAAAAAAATATTCAATGTATATACAGTTTATTAATTTGCAGAACATTCACTAAACATTTAGTTGACTTTTGCTTCTTATTATTCTGTGCAAGCGGCAGCTTCAGAAGTGCGGCACGACTCACTTTTCTTTCCATAATGAAGCAGATAATATTTTGTCAGTCTTTACAGTTGTGCTACTGAAATTCATATGAAAGTGTTCTCTTTGCTTAATGCGACTGTTCCATAAATAGATCACAATAGAAATCATTATTATACGTCATTTCTTTTTCTCACGCAATGGTTGTGCAATTGCCGGCCATGTTTGTTTACGATGCGTCACAGATATTTTTAGTAACAACAGTCCCATAATTCAGTATTGTTCTTTGTTCTTTTTTCGTCCGCCATCTTGATTGCACCCTATTTGCTTTGATGACGCAATACCATATTATGACTCATGTCTATTTTTAGTACTGCTATAGTCATATACCTGCTGCTCTGATCAGTGCCTTCGTTATTCGCTCTCTGCAAAATTTGATAGCTAGACTAGTGACCCACGAAATTTCATTATTTTAACTAAGCCCCTGGCCTCTAGCTGGGCACAGGCCATTGACATTATGTTATAGCTGTAAAAATGCCAATTTATTTATCTAAGATATACAGGTACAGGTACTTCTAGTCAAGGAAGTCGAGTCGACTAGAACAGGAGATCAGGTAAATACGAGCAGTTTATGGGATTTTCACAGTTTTATCAGTCAAATGCCTGTGACAGGGAGCGCAGTGGCTCAGTGGTAGAGTGCTAGACTGGAGACCGAGGGGCCGTGGGTTCGAGCCTCATCGGCGTCACTGCATTTTGGTCCTTGAGCAAGACACATTTATCCTAGCTTAGTACTGGTTCAACCCAGGAAGACCCGTCCCTGTTTAACTGAAAGATTGTTGATGGGACGTATTTAGAATCAAATCAAACGAACAAAAAAAAAAAAAAATGCCTGTGACCTGGGCATGCTGGTTTGAGCTCGACCTGATAAAACACCACTGACTCTGTGTAGTGTCAGTTACTTTATTTAATGATGTTTATGCAGTATATTGTACTAGGGGCGAATCGACTAAGGGGGCTAATCGACTAAGGAGGCGAAACAACTAGGGGGGTGAAACGTCTAATGGGGACGAAACGACTAGTGGGGACGAAACGTCTTGGGGCGCAACGACAAGGGGAGGAAATGGTACACAATGATTAGAACTGCCAAGTGATTGCATGAAAAAGAAACCGGGTGGGCAGCCCTCACTATTCAACAACCGGACATAAAGCTTTAAACTGCACCTGGTATACTAGGAGCGCACCCTACACAGCCAAATTTGAAATGAAAATCTAAACATTCTCCACCCACTCACATCCCTCCCACCACTGCCAGAATGTGTGCTGGAAACCCCCAAAACATTGAACAGACTATGTTATGCACAGTAAAGAAAGACAACAAAATACAACAACTAATCATAATGCGCATCACTCAGAAACATTCATCTAAAATGCATGTTTTACATTCTTGTTGTTGTTTACATCCGTTGCTTCTGAACCGGATATGGGCTCGATTGATAGTTTTTCCGATAGGTCGTAAAACATAAATAGATCCACACAACAAAAACTCAATAATAATTAGTAAATAATTAGTCTACTATTCGATCGCTTTTAATGCAGTTTGAAGATGTAATAATATCCCAAGAATAATAACTTAGAAGAAGAATCCAACCTCCCATTTTAAAATGGGACGTCCGAACTAGAAATTTCAAGTTGGGAGGCTTCCGATTTTAAAATGGGGAATATTGCTAGTTGGGTCGTAACATTAACACAAGTAATTCTGCGTCGTGGGGAGGGTTTTAATGAGCAGGAATTACTCTATTTTGTAGTAATTTTCGAGTCCGCTGATTAATTTACAGGACGCGCGAAACAATTGGGTCGCTTACAGTCATTAAAACTCTATATTTTTCGTATGTCCTCGTAAGCCTTTCCGTCAAATTAACGATTTTAGCCGAGGATTTATACCTAAGTTAGGTTCACAAAGACGGTGCATTATAAATGCACATTTAAGATAGAATCTTAACTTTAAGAAATATTGGAGTTAAGTTCGTAAAAGTCTACTTAACTTAAGGAGGCATTGTAATTCCGGGCCCAGATCGTTCAAACGTGCTTTCATAGATGAGTGAATGGGACATTTCTCCGGATACAAGCATTGTTACAACAAGAGGTACAACTGACAGGCGTTTTTCAATGTGGAGAGCCTGGACATTGGAGGTCCTTCCGTTAGCCTAAAGGGCCACTTGGACTAAGAGAAGACTATAAATGATAAGTATTCTTTTTATAACCAGTGCAATACAGATCTAGGGGAATTCGTTTATCATGACGAAGGCTGATAAGTCAAGCTAGACATTTAACTTGATATTTTATAGTTTCAGCCTGGTCAAAACATTTTTATTCAAGGCCGCTCTTTTTTTTTTTTTTTTTTGTTTCAAGCTGTTTCAAAAGTAAAGTACTTGCTGTCCGATACATAGAGGCTATGACAGGTTTGACAATATGGTACTTATGTTTTATAACCCGTTAAGTTTTACTTGCGCCGTTAGAGCATTTTAGGTCAGAAATTATTATTTTCGGTATAAGGGAGGCTACTCTTAATATTTTAAGCATACGAAGAAGAAAAAACTTATCTCCCTCTTAGCGCAAGCTTTCGGAAAATGTTAAAATAACTAGATAAAATTGTTTTTTTCTTCTGAATTTGCATGCTTCACAGGTGGTGTGGCGCTTCTTGTCCGGTGAGATATTGTTTTGGGTTTGACTTCTCTTATGACGATCATTATTCTTCTAAAAAGAGTGAGATTCCTGGATACATTGAGCTCTTAAGTTATTCGAGAATAAGTAGCAATTTAGTTCCTAAAAGCAAATTATTATTGCGAGTTGACGTACAATGCACATGATGAACTAAGCATATGCATGTTTTTAGTTTGGTTACCATTGTGTAAAGCAGGATTACAGATAAACCAAACGCTTTGAAGCGTGACTATATTTACAATATTGATATGTTGTTCTAGAAAAAATGGTTTCAGGCATTTATTTACATTTACTATAAAAGCTTTGACATACATATATGTTCCAGCCAGACTGGCTCATTTTACGCATTCTGCATCAATCGTTTTTTCTTTCTATCTTTACTGGTTCGCTCATACATGAGCATTACACCAGGGAAATAGAAAGACCCAAAGGCCATTGGTCAGAGGTCGTGGTACATCTATAGTTATCATAAAAAAGCAACTTAAGCGACGCAATAAGAGTATTTTGCACCTTTGTCGCTTAGGGGTATTCAAATATTTGCTAATACATGCAGGTTTCATATTATAGTAAGTAAGTAAGTAGTTTAATCACAACTTAAGCATGTACAGCTCATTATACAGACACATGTAACGGCATATACTTAAGACTTGGTTTGTGTGGATCAACGGCTTGTTGAATTCTGCTATTTCCCAAGAATGGGCGATGAGTTTCTAAAATATCAAAAATATACTGACCCAAAATGAAAACTTTACATAGTATTTAAAAGTATATATTTTGATAATAAATCAATTTTCGGGGTTAAATTTTTCTGTCATCGAATTTTCAATGCCTTATTGATGTCTCTGAAAAAAATTTTGGATGAAAATCAGATATTGCATAATTTTTATGAATAATTCAGTTCAGAGGGGTCAAAATGAAAATTTCTAAGAAAAAAAATAAACAGTCACACAGCATTTGGAAACAAGAAATTTCCGACTGTGTGCTATAACTAATGTTAAAAAGATCGTCAGTAACCAGTTTGACCTCCATTTTAACGAATGCTTAACAGAATACGTCGCCTTATTTGAATTTACGTAACGTTGTATGGGCACGTTAGGGATACGTTTGTCGTTCTAACAGAGGTGCATATTGGAGTCATTTATCGCATCCATTTGATAATTGATCCTGGCCCTTCGACCAAATTCATCCTTTACGTGTTCTTTGGGGTTCATGACTGGGGATAAAGCTGGCCAAGGCAAGACATTGACGTTATTTTGAGCATGAAAGTGTGTGGTTATTTACGCGTTGTGTGAGGCCTTGCATTGTCGTGCTGGAAATGTCAGGTCCGTTTTTTTTTTGCATGAAATGATTACGGATATTTTGTGCATGAACCCCGTAAACGCCGAGCAATAGTGGTTGCTGGTTAAAACGACTATGAGGGAGAGTTAACGTTTAAACGCGATAATGACGTAACGTTGTCACAAATGCGCGACCAGGTCTTATACGAACTCTGACAGACCCAGAACTGTTGTACGGGTCCATAAGATTTTGAATAGTCTGTCTAGAGTAGCCAAAATGATGCGCGATATCATTTACCGTAGACCCCGCCTTGATCACGCCAATAACTTGGTTTCTTTGATATTTTGAATGACGTATACCGTCACTAAATGCAAGCGTTTTGAAACAATAAATTGTTTTTTATTATCAGTACTCAGCTGCAAATGTTTTTTTTGTCGGTTTTAAAGTTGTTAGTGAACCACCTGGTCCGGAGCACGTGCAACGTAAGGAGCACGTTTTTCAGGCGTTGACGCTTGAATAGACTGGGGATTTGAATAAAACTTGCATAATCGTTATCTGCGACGAAATCTCGATAATCATGCGCAAATCTTTCAACGACATGTTTTCAAACAAAACAGCTATTCAAAGAAATAAAGTGTAAAGTTTTCATTTTGGGTCAGTGTAGTAAAGTTTTACTTCTGACATGAATGGGTTCGTCCACATATTGCTTGGATATGGATTATTTGCTGGTTTGCATAGTAAGCCGTCAATCTAGAGTGAGTGTTCCGCATCTCTAGCTTTAAAAAATTTCTCATTCGTTTGAAATACAACAGTATGTGCTTGGTGCGTTATGTTTGGAGATACATCATTTATAAAGTCGATCTTTAGGGTGATTCCCTATAAGTTAACCTAAGAAAAGGTTGAGATGCCTTTTGGTTGCATCTACTATGGCGATTAATTTCAATTTTGATGAATTTATACTGAACAAGATTGAGCTTAGCGCTTCTTGCTTGAATTTAAATTGTTGTTTTTTTGTGAGATTTCCAATGCTATATACCAAGAAAGGGTGAGACGCTTCATATTAGTTTGAGTATTCTCAGTTTGAGATTAATAAAATAAACTTATGAATTAATACGAAACAAGAATGGACTTGGCGCTTCTTGTTTGGATAGTTGATGTTCATACATGGTCTTCGCGATTCAATCACAGAGTGAGAAGTTTCTTGCTTGTTTTAGCTAGCAAGCTCGATTTTGAGATAATTAAAATAAAATTTACGAATTCACATGAAACAAGAATGGGCTTGGCGCATCTTGTTTGGCGAGACGTAGTTTATAAAATGTAGAGTGTCTTTGGTCAGACTCCACAAGTGATTAAACAAGAAATTTGTGTGACGTTTCTTGGTTGTTTAGCATCCTCAGATTTGAGATTATTGTAATGAACTTTTAAAATCTAGCACGAAACAAGAATGGGCTGGGCGCTTCTTGTTTGGCGAGATGAGGTTTATACAATGTAGATTGTCTTTGGGAAGAGTACAAAAGTGATAAATCAAGAATGGGTGTGACGCTTCTTGGGTTTTTTTTTAGCATTCTCAGATTTGAGATTATTAAAATGAACTTTTAAGAACTCGTACGAAACAAGGATGGGCTTGGCGCTGCTTGTTTGGCGAGATGAGGTTTATCGAATGTAGATTGTCTTTGGACAGACTCCAAAAGTGATTAACCAAGAATGGGTGTGACGCTTCTTGGTTGTTTAAGCATTTTAAGATTTGAGATTATTAAAATGAATTTTTAAGAACTCGTACGAAACAAGGATGGGCTTGGCGCTTCTTTTTTGCCGAGAAGACTTTTGTCAGACTCCAAAGTGATTAACCAAGAATGGGTGTGACGCTTCTTGGTTGTTTTAGCATTCTAAGATTTGAGATTATTAAAATGAACTTTTATGAACTCGTACGAAACAAGGATGGGCTTGGCGCTTCTTGTTTGGCGAGAAGACTTTGGCCAGACTCCAAAAGTGATTAACCAAGAATGGGTGTGACGCTTCTTGGTTGTTTTAGCATTCTCAGATTTGAGATTATTAAAATGAACTTTTAAGAACTCGTACGAAACAAGGATGGGCTTGGCGCTACTTGTTTGGCGAGAAGACTTTGGTCAGACTCCAAAGTGATTAACCAAGAATGGGTGTGACGCTTCTTGGTTGTTTAAGCATTCTCAGATTTGAGATTATTAAAATGAAAGTTTAAGAATTAGTACGAAACAAGGATGGAATTGGCGCTTCTTGCTTGGCGATATGTGGTTTACGAAATTTAGAGTGTCTTTGGTCAGAAACAAAGTGACTAACCAAGAATTGGTGTGAGGCTTCTTGGTTGTTTTAGCATTCAAAAATTTGAGATTACTAAAATAAACTTTTAAGAGCTAATACGAAACAAGAACGGATTTGGTGCTTCTTGTTTAGTGAGATGTGGTTTATACAATGTGGGTGTGACGCTTCTTGGTTGTTTTAGCATACTCAGACTTGAGGTTATTAAATTAAACTTTGAGAACTCATACGAAACAAGAATGGGCTTGGTGCTTCTTGTTTGACGAGATGAGGTTTATAGATTGTCTTTGGTCAGACTCCAAAGTGATTAACCAAAAATGGGTGTAACGCTTCTTAGTTGTTTTGTCATTCTCAGATTTGAGCTAACTAAAATAATCTTTTAAGAACTTGTTCGAAACCATAATGGGCTTGGCGTTTCGTGTTTGGCGAGACGCATTGATCAGACTCCAAAAGTGATTAAACAAAATGGATGTGACGCTTCTTGGATGTTTTAGCATTCTAGGATTTGAATTTACTGATATAAACTTTTAAGAACTAATACGAAACAAGAATGGGCTTGGCGTTTCTTGTTTGGCGAGATATGTTTTTTACGATCTAGATTGTTTTTGGTCAGACTCCAAAAGTGATTAATCAAGAACGGGCATGGTAGCGCTTCTTGGTTGTTGTAGCATTCAAAGATTTGAAATTACTAAAATAAACTTAAGAACTTATACGAAACAAGAATGGGCTTGGCGCTTCTCGTTTGGTGAGATGTGATTTATACAATGTAGATTGTCTTTGGTCAGACTCCAAAAATGAATAATCTAGAATGGATGTGACGCTTTTTGGTTGTTTTAGCATTCTCAGACTTGAGGTTATTAAAATAAACTTTTAAGAACTCATACGAAACAAGAATGGGCTTTGCGCTTCTTGCTTGGCCCGATGAGGTTTATATACTAGCCAAAAGTTCTAACCGGCCACCTGCACTTTATTAATTGTATTCAAAACGTATAATGCTATGACTAATCTTTTTGCATCTCGAAATAGCCAGACGTGTCAGGTACCCTAGACAGTAAAGATTTTGACAAAATGTTTAACAGTACATGCAGGATGCTAATTTGAATAGTGGTACCCCCATTTTCAAAATTCGCATTTTGGCACAATTTGTGAGTCGTGAGTTTTTGAAATAACCCTCTTTCACACGCAAAACGTTTTCATTTCAAAAGCCAAACTCATATTGAACACTAAAATGTTAAAATGAACACTCCATCTGCATTAGACTCGTTGTTGTTGGCCAATATGTCAAAAATTACCCCACCATCCAATGCAAATTCTTGTGAATTTTGAAATTGAGGGTACCTGTATTCGGTAAGGCCTCCCGGATACAATTTAATGAATTTTGCTTTGCCGCCTTCTGATATAATTTACTGAGAGGCTGGCCTATTCGGTATTACAAAGGAAATCGATATAGTGCTTAAGACTTTTCAGAAAATTGGTAAAAACACACGTGGCCGGTTAGAACTTTTGACCAGTATAGATTGCCTTTGGGCTGATTCCAAAGTGATTTACCGAGAATGGGTGTGACGCTTCTTGGTTGTTTTAGCATTCTCAGATTTGAGATTACAAAAATAAACTTTTAAGAACTAATATGAGACAAGAATGGGGTTGGCGCTTTTTGTTTGGCGAGATGCGGTTTATAGTTAGTCTTTGTTGAGATTCCAAAGGTGATAGACTAAGAATGTGTGTGACGCTTATTAGTTGTTTTAGTATTCTCAGTTTAGAGATTAATAAGATTAAATTTATAAATTCTTATAAAACAAGAATAGGTTTAGAGCTTCTTAATTGTTGAGATGATGTTAATAGATTGTAATTGGTGTGAATTATATCGTGATAAAACAAGAAAGGGCGTGACGCTTCTTGGTTGCATCTAGGTGTATTTGAATGGAATTATTTAGGAAATTTCATGAGATCACGTGAACAAGAATGTGATTGGTGCTTTTTGTTGGGAGATAATTTTCCATAGATTGTTATTATTGTGATTCCTATTGAAAATTACATGAAATTTAAAAAAAAAAATAATAAAAAAATAAAGATTTACCCCAAATGGTCACAGAATTTATGGACATGACGATTGCAGAATGAAACAATTTAGCTAAAAATGCCAAAGGTGCTTAATTCTTCTATGTCAAGCACTGTAATAATGAATGAAGAGGCTGAAAGAATTTTGTCTAAGCAAGTTATTAAAAAAAAAGAACCTTTTACTCCCCATATGTTGCTAAAAATTGTACAAATGTTTGGTAAAGATGGTAAAAATCTTATTAATTTGAGATTCGTCTTAATGTACATGTTAGGATAGTTTGGATTCCTGAGATATTCTGAATTGGCAAATTTAATACGTTCAGATACCAGGATTTTTCTAGATAGACTAGAATTTTTTTTTATCAAGCAAAGCAAAACTGATAAGTTTAAGGAATGCACGTGGATAGTCATATCCCCTACGGGAATTACAGTGTGTCCCAAAACTCATCTTTTGGTTTATATGATATTAACTAATATTAATGATAATTTAAGTAATTATATTTTTCAGGCAAGTGTTAAACTAAGTCTGGTTGTAAGTTCCGTAAAAGTAGGAAGCTGTCATACACTAGAGCAAGAGAGATTTCGCTGGGAAATTTGGAAAAAGTTGGTTTGCCTGAAGGCAGTTTCGGCTTACACAGCCTCAGATCAGGCGGAGCTACAGCAGCAGGGAACGAAGTTCCTGAGAGATTGATTCAAAAACATGGCAGATGGAAGGTAGAGAGCCCCAAAATCAGGTACATACACGAGCTTTACCTCAGAAAATGTTGCTAACAAATATGATAAAAGAATACATTTGTATTTTTCATTTATGGCTGTTTATAGCATTTTGGTTGCCCGTTCTTTATTGTCGATCAGCTGGCTGTTGGCACATACTATATTCTTGTTAGTTTTATTTGACTGCAAATAAGAAGCTTCTGAGCATGCGCAGTGAAGATAGGCTAAATGGTTTGAAGAAACTGACAGGTGAATGATGCTTCTTTATATTTTAAGAGGAAATGTAAAATAACGCTGCAATAAAATATAAATGATTTATGTTCGTATGAGAAGAGTCGAATCAGAACATAATGAAATTTATATTTGTTTCCAGGGCGTTTTAAGGTAAAGGTGTGAATGGGCGCTTGTAAGCGGTTTTATGGTACATCAAGTCTAAGTTGAAAAAGCATTAAATAGTTAAGTTTCACGTGAGTTGTATTCATTTGAAAAATGAATTTCCACGTGAAACTTTAATTGCACGTGACGACAGGTGTATAAAGAGAAGATAGGTTAATATTGAATTATCGAAGCCTTAGCCAGCAGATCGTTCAAACGTGCTTTCATCCCACCCACCCACCCAGAATTTTGATGTAGCATACACATCATATACTATTTTTAAGCACATATGTTTCTAGAATGATGTTGGAAACATTGGCCAACAGTATAATATATACATTAAGTGGTCAATTATTTTATGCGGCATGTTCAATTAATTTATGCCACATTGCATTACAAGTTTTATATATATATAAAAAAAAAATAAATAAATAAAAAAAAAATGATTTGCAAATATCATTGGAATATGAAAGAAAGATCTTTCGAGAAATGAGTATGTATTTTTTATGATTTGGAGTTCATCAAGGAATATATATTAAGGATATTTTACAATATTGGGGTTGTTTGAATAGATTAGAATTTGAGTCTAGAAGGGCTAATTAAGCACGAATGCTACCTAATTTCTGGTTTCGTCTATCCCATTGTTGTTAAGTATGAATGTACTATATTTATCACAAGTATTTAGTTCTTTGAGGTGTTTGAAAAGACTGGGCATCATAGTCAAATTGGTATGCATTAGAGGCAGAAAGAATTTCATGATAAAGGAATGGAAAGAAGTGGTAGAGATGGCAAGCAGATGGTGAGATTTGCGAATATCTGGAGAAATACAGATTGGCAAGTATAGATTTAAGGAAGATGCACTTAAAGGTAAATATATCTGCGCTTTTATCTTATAATAATAATAAAGTAAAAGCATATAATGAAACTTAAAACAAACGATTATTCTCATGGTTATGGTAAGCAGATGCTCACAAAGTATTTCATACAGATGTACCATGACCTTTGAGTAATGAACTTTGGGTATTTCTATTGCAGACCCCATGTAATAACCCACTTGGACATGAACACCTGTTCTTGTTAAATATTTCATGTTAAAAGAGAAAAGACTTAAAACATTCATTTTAAGAGAACTATGTTTCATATTGTAAGCGTTGTCACGCTTCAAAGTGTTTTGTCTATCCATAGAAATATTATCACGCATAATTTTACATATATGCATTAGAGTCGGTTGCTTCTAATCGAATTAGATTACTGTGTTAACAGCTTACATATATATTCTGATTGAACCATCTGAGTTTATGAGTTTTATTGTAGCTTTTTTCGTAGTATTGCATAAATAACATTAAAGCAGTTTATGCTTTATTCAACAAGAGCATCAAGGCATTCCTTTCAGAACTTAGCAGGTTTACAGATTAATTGTAATGGCATCAGTGCATTTCAACCTTTAAGTTAAAAAGGATGTTAAAGTTCAATTGTAGTAGTTACTGTAACAATTTGTTCAAAATTATATATATAAAAAAAAATAAATAAGACTAGAAGACAATACTTGAAGATAATATCAAATCATTTCGTTTACGGGTTTAACTCGTGACAATACTTGAAGATAATATTATATCAGTTCGTTTCAGGTTTAACTTGTAAAGTTCTTCCATTCTTTGGGGACGGCAAACCAAGACTACGACGGATGGACCTAGTATATGGCTGTTGCGGAGCTTCCGAATAATAAACACAAATATGCTATTCTTTTGTCGTGAAATATACAAAATACACGCCGATCAGCTGGCTGTTGGCACATACTATATTCTTGTTAGTTTTATTTGATTGCAAATAAGAAGCTTCTGAGCATGCGCAGTGAAGTTTAGCTAAATGGTCTGAAGAAACTGACAGGTGAATGATGCTTCTTTATATTTTAAGAGGAAATGTAAAACAACGCTGCAATAAAATATAAATGATTTATGTTCGTATGAGAAGAGTCGAATCAGAACATAAAAGCATTTACTGTCCCTAAAATGTAT